>VYXH01002036.1:653536-680636 GCA_013397275.1 Burhinus bistriatus
TTTTTTCACGTTTTTTTTTTTTTTTTTTTTTTTTTTTTTAAACATTTGACAACACTTATTTCAATTAATATTTAGAAAGTTACTGGTAGTGAATAGCTATCACAGGTGAACTCTCAATTTTACTCAGTATATTACTCACAACACAGCCAAACACTTACAGTTCTATAAAATAACAACCACAATTTGCGTATATAAACAGCTCATAAAAAAGTACCTAAAGGGCTACAAAAATATGACAAAGTTACTAAGTTTTTAATAATCTATTATAATATTCAAAACATTTTAAAAAGGTGAAGCTTACCTAGAATATTGTACATGCAATCCTTAGAAAAGCCTTAAAACGTAAAATGACATGCAACTCTATTTTGCTCATAACTTTACATTTTCCCTACACTAGTTTGTAACAACTTGACACACATTATTCATAGACCTTTCGACACAAAGGATAGTGAAAAACTAAATGCAAACATAGAATAAGCTAAATAGGTTTACATGCAACGTGGTTATCGCATACTTAAATTTTTTTTTCACATATGAAACACAGTTTAACATTCTTTTCTGTATGAAAAAGGAGAAAAAATGAATAGCATATGAAATAAAAATTCATTTCTTCACCAGACACAGTAAAGACTGAAATACCTTTTTTTTTTTTAACATAGAATCAAGATTTTCTTTTTTTTCCTGTATTTGTGAAATACAGAAGAGTAACATATCCCTTTTTATTCTTTTGAGTTTTTTCCTATTGCCAAGGCCCTCTTAATAATGGAATTTACTGCAGCCCTTTAAATAACATGCAGTGGAATACTCCTGCAAAAGCTGTATTTTCCTTTCAAATGTTCCCCCATTTCCAATCTTGCATTAAAAAAGATATTACTGTACACTTGTTAAGCCATACTCTCCTTGCTCAAAAAAAATCCCAAACAAACGTACAAAAGACTATGAGGAGCTATCTATTTCTGATGTTAACTTACCCCATTCAAGCTGCCCAAATCCTTCACCAAGTGTTCATCTGTAGAGGCATCATAGTTAAGTACAGCATGTTGCTTGTCCACACTTCGTGACTAAAATATATATATATATAAAACAAACAAAAAAGATAAGGTATTTCAAAAACAGATCAAGACAGCATTTATCGCTATTTCTTAGAGTAGCATGATTATTTTCTTTCTACGTAGCACATTTCTTCAAAAAATACAAAACAATTAGTCCCACATCTGAAAAAACAGTCTCTAACCATACCCAACTCTGGCCCTAGGTGCCCACAGCCGAAACCTAAAATTAACTCAGAAGAATTATTTTCTTAATGTTTCCCCAATGTGATTCTGTCAGATCCAGCCATATCTTATCCAAAAATATTATTCTCCCAGTTCATCATAGTATCACTGATGTTTAATCTAATATAATCAATTTCACCTTTATTTCTGTCTCTCTCTCTCCTTAACTACATGCATCTTTCAAAACACGAATATGATTCTATGGCATTGCTGTTCTCTCTGAACCATATCGTTTCCTGTCATGCATCAGTAAGTCTTCCATTACACAATGGAATTGCCTTGGATACTTACCTAGTATACAAGCATTCAAATTGTTTCTCCTTGATCTCCATTTCCTAAACAAATTAGCTATGGCCTCTTCACTAAATGTCTGAGTGGTTCCTGAATTACTACTCCCATCAGTTCTGACTCTTTTTCTTTTATCAGTCCTTCCTTAGGCACTTAGGCATTTATTTAATTAATTCTTCCTTTCCATGCCATCTTTTGACTGCTTCACTTTCTCCTCAAAGAAGTGAAATCAATCCTCTTCTGCTTACACTTACTATGTTATTTTGTGTATGTATCATTTAAGCCAATTTGCTCTGTAGTCTTGAAAGGTACAGAAGGGGGAATGGGATATAAAAGGGGAGGGGAGAATTAAGGAAGAGATAGACAACTGAACGACAAGGTCCATGACAACAAAAGCCACATTAGTTAAGTGTTCTTAATGGTAGATAAAGATATACTAGTATAGCTCATTTTCTACTAACTTAGTAACCTTTCTTCAAGTGAAAACAAGCTATCTCAGTAAAATCAAATTTGCTGATGTGAGTGTTCTGCTGAGCCTATGATGTCAAGCAGAGATTACACTTTTCCACACTCAAGTGATGCAGCAATGCAAGCACAAGAATTACCCTCTCTTTACCTAGGTTATGGGAGAAATTTCTTAACTTCTTTCAATTATGTTATTCAAATACAAATTGTATTAGTAATCAATTGTTTTATTATCTTTATGGGGTACTTCCTATTAAAAATAAGTTAAAATGGGAATGACCCAAACGGTCCTTAAAGCTTCATGATATTTTGTCACATCTTCCAAAATGGTAAGAATGATTAGCCAAGTCTGTGACTTATAGAGAAAAAGAACATTACGGTCCTCCTCAGGCTCAGACTACTTGCATATAATTGGACACGTTTTTTTCATTGCAGACAATTTTTACAGGTGCAAAGATGGTGCAAATCTTTCAAACGCCATTTTTCCTGCCAATTTGTTATTACAGCCTTCCGTTCAAATTTAAGTACTATCAAAATTACTTTTTAGAAGACTGTAATGCCCTGGCTGGCAGCTAAGCACCACACAGCTGCTCACTCACTCCCCTCTGCCCCAGTGGGATGGGGAGGAGAACAGGAAGAGCAAAAGCAAGAAAACTCATGGGTCAAGTTAAAGATAGTTTAAGTAGTGAAGGAAAGAGGAAGAAGAAAGAAGAAATAACACAAGTGATGCAAAGGCAATCACTCACCACCTCCCACAAGTGGACCAATGCTTAGCCAGTCTGTGAGCAGTGGTTACCTTCCCCAAAGTCCCCTCCCTCAGCTTTATGGCTGAGCATGACATTATATTGCATGGAATATCCCTCTCGTCAGTTTGGGTCAGCTGTTCTGGTTGTGTTCCCTCTCAACTTCTTGTGCGCCCACAACATAATCATGTGTGTGTAGGAGGAACAGAACGAAAAAGAAAGAATGCCTTGAAACTGTGCACACACTGTTCAGTAACAGCTAAAATACTGGTGTGTTATCAACAGTGTTTTGGTCACAAATCCAAAACATAGTACTATAAGGGCTTCTCTAAAGAAAATTAACTCCATCCCAGCCAGACCCAGTACTGCAGAAATAATAAAAATCACAGAAGAACTGTGCTAAGAGCTGTATGAATATAAAGAGGAAAACTCCATCCTCAGTTAAAACAAATTTGTAACTAGCATTATTTCAGACAAAGATTCTTCAATCCAATTCAGACTACTAAGAAAACATTCAGAATACAGAAAATAAGATTATTCTTTGGAAATAATTTTGATATGAATAACGAAGAATTTTACACCTTGGAGATGATTCCCCCATGAAGATTCAAAAAGTTTTCTAAACATAATGGTGAAAGAAGGGGAAAATGTGATATTTATCCACAAGCAGGATGATGAACTAGAGCAGCTAGCTAAATACAAAGACTGCACACTATGTTTGAGCATATTTACAAAATAACCCAGTTAAAGCAAATCTGTATTCCCAGACACGAACAAAACCTCTGTTAGAATGACAGTGGTTAGGTACAGATCTGAGGTCTAATTCTATCAAGCATGCAACAGCATTGAAATGTTTTTTAATAAGGCTTTTATAACATGTTTTCTGTCAAGAGATTATGAATAAAAGCATTACATTCTGCTTTCTTTATCATGCATCGTCCACATGCTTTGCAGTAAGAGAACAACCAAGTTGTCAAGAGTGGAAAGGAATGGCCTACACAAAGAGCTATACATACAGAACAAGAACACATTATTAGCTTCTCTTTTGGTGGGTTCCTCCCCCTTCAGCAGTATGTGGTGTTACAGTCACGCTGGCATGTAGACCTAACATAACAGCAAGCTAAAGTGAATGCTCTTGAAAATCACCAGGCCCCTCAATTCTTTTTACTACCTCTGAAGTCAATACAAAACAAACAACACTTTTGTAAATGACTGGAACCTATTCACAATATTAATCAAAGAGGCAGATACTTTTGAAGGTGATGATGACTGAAGTTTTGTAACACAAAATAATAAATGCTTGAGTACTCAGCTGCACTCTAAGGATTGATCAACCATGGACAGGAGATGGCATAGGGGACAGAGAAGGAAGAAGAGGCTCCCTTATTCAGAGACAACAACCTATTACAAGAAGCTAGTGGTAAAATAAAACCATTTTTTGATTATGACCTTCTGGGCAGAACCAACAGGGTGGGGTTTTTTGGTTGCTTTTATTTTTGGTTTTGGGTTTTTTTTGTGTTTGTTGTTTTGTTTGTGTTTTTTTAATATTTCCCTCATAAATCACCAAGAGATCACACCGTCTGTCTTTAAAGAGAAATTAAGAGTATTTTCAACTACTTTCTAACAGGACAAGGTATTTCTATCACCAATAAAACCTTTGGATGCCTTCTGAGGTTGAGCCAAATGCAGTTTACTAGAGATATTACATTCTGAGTAATACACATAAAAGTAGGTTTCCAGGCACTTCATTTGCAAGTGAGATTCTAATTTGGCCACTGATGGCTGCACACACACTCTTGGGAACAACAAATCCAAAATAAAATATGTTATTGAATGGTATGAAGGGTTGAGAATATTAGTTTTGAAGTTCAATCCTCTTAAAGAGTTCTACTGTAACCAAAGATAAAAATTCAAGAAGAAACTCCCCAAATATTACCATTAGCCATTCAAAAATATATACACTGGAAAGAAGCAGCTCAGAAGACTAAAGCTTTGACAGGGCAAAGTGCATGAAATATGGCTACATAACGATACAGTTACACACCTCTAAGAGTTCCACATAGTGATCCTGAAAGCTGAGGAAGTTACTGAAGCATCAAACTATTTTGACTCAGACTTGTATTTTCACAGTTCCACTGAAACCATTACTGAGACTGAGTCATTCAGCTTCCTTAGAGACAGAGAAATACTCTTCTCCACTAACTTCATTTGCCTTTGTACAAGAAGATCAGGACATGAGGACAGAGTTACATCAAATCATGTGACTAAATTAGATTACAAGTTGCAGAAAAAAGAAAGCTCTTTTCAAAAACATCCAATGCACTTAGCATTATCACATTTTATGGAGCACACAGTCTACTTACTTTGCTGATCATATTGCATAATTTATTTCATCTTCTATTCTTGCATTCTATATGTGATTTACATGAAGAAAATGTGATGCTCTGCACTTCAACAGTAACTGTATGGTTGATGGCAATATATTTAAACTAACTTTTTCTACAAACGTAAAAAATGAATCAAAACAATCACTCCCCCAACATCTGGGGAATTTAATTTTCAGATGGAATATAAAACTGGTGCATTAAGTTCACAATTTGAGCAGTTGCACATGTAAGGCTGATGCAATTACCTGTAACATCAGCTCACAGTCATCTCTTCCAACAAAAATCATTTCTCGTGGAAGCCTATGGCGGGTGCCTCCACTGCTCACCAAAAACCAGGATGTTAAGCTCATTTTCTGCTTAGCTGATAAATCCTTGGCAAAGCTACGTCATCCTGCAGCAAGAAAGAGAGACAGAGAAATTTGGTTTAGTTATTTTTAGCTACAGTTCCTGCTCAGCAAACGCTGCGAACAGAATACATAAAGCCTTTGAAAATACAGCATTCTCAATAGCATGCACTGAATCCAGCAATCACAGGAAGTGACAGGCTCCAGATTTACATAGTCTGAGGCTTCATGCAACTAGGCAAGTTTAATCAGAGCGTCTTCAAAATGAACGAGCAGCTAGTTAATCCCAAAGTCATACGTCAAGTTGTCAGAAAGCTTTTAACATTTGACCACTTATTACCAAGATAATTGCTACATTAATGTTTCACTATCACAAGCAACAAACAACATAACAAATGCTTACAAAATACAGCAAGTAACTTGCATGTGTGTCATTACATTTTCCGGCGAAGAACAACTACTTCTTTTGGTTTTAAACTCAGGTTCTCTGTACAGCACCAAGTGAAAGCTTAAATTAAAGGAAGTTTTGCTTCTTATTTAACATTAGATTTTCTCAATAAAACTTATACTTTGGAAATTTAACAGTGTACATTTAGAATTGTAAACAGAGTAAAATGAACAATTTAAAAGTTATTTATAAGTAAAAAAACTGAAAGCAGTATTCCTACAAAACTTCACCTTAATTTTCCCATAAACAAAATGACATACTACGTACTTACACAGAAAAAAAAATCCACAGCTATTTAAAATGTCATAAAATACAACAGAAAACAAAAACTTGAAAACTAGACAAAATCCTTTATGGAAAACTTCTTCACATAATATGGCCTACTTGACACTGGACAAAAAAATGATTAAAAGCATTCTCCAAAATAATTCAATGGTTGATACTTGGAAAAGCCTTTAAGAAGCATTCCAAAACTCTGTTTAAGAAAAAGTAAGCCAAAGCAATCATTTCATTCATTTGTTGCCACTCTGTATTCACTAAAAGGGAAGCTAAAGAAAATAAAAAGCAATCAGTCTGCATTCCTCTCAGTATCAAATAGCTGGCATTTCTCTTCTCTTTTATTTATGTGTCATTTAGTGAAATTATGCAAGGGTAACAAATGTACTGTAAGTAGACATAAGCCTGTAGCAGACTTGAGCATAATCTGCATAATAAAAAGAATGCAGCGAGGTTCTCAAAATCAAGACTAAAATGTAAGCATTGAGCAAGACAAAAATGCCAGCACTGCCCCATTAGGCAAACTATAATCAAGGAGAGACACTGCAAACTATGAAAATTTATAAAGAGGACCGAGTTAAGCCAAAACTGCATCTGAAAATGACAAACCAGACATTTACAAAACAGTAAGTAGAAAGCATACCATGGCAGGTGCTAAAATAAACCAGCAGAGCTGTCAACACAGTTAAGAAAAAATAATGCAATTCAAGAAATTAGAAAGATTTAATGTGCTAAAGACTTATTTGACAAAAAAGTAAATATGTATTGCAACAATGTGTTCTCTTATACAGTGATAACTACAATAGGGTTATCTTTCCACAGCTGTATCACAACACATTCTTCAAACGAAACTTATATCCACTTAATGTTCTCCAACTCAATGGAAGAAGTGATACAGCATCTCTATTACACTTTATACTTTATTCACAGAAAATATGAAGATTACAAATTATATCTACCAATGTAATCTACAATAACATGCTGAAATCAAATTTAAAGACATCTTGTTACCAAATAAGTGTTTTAATAATTAAAACAGTTTATTTGGCACCTTTGAAGGAAATTAACATTTGTATTTTTAATTTAACCTAGTTTAAAACTAGAAGATAAACTAGGTCAATCAAATGACACTTTTCCATTCCTTTCAAGACAGGAAAAGGAAGTATCAAAAACAGCCAGCCGAGGTACCAGCTTTTAACAAGTAAATTAAATGGATGTTTGACAGAAAGCATGCTGTTCAATATCAAAGTTCCTCATTCCATTTATATTTTACTGCCTTTTAAATCTCCCATCTGCTTATCATAACAACATTTACACAATTTGGCCTTCCTGTTCTAATTGGAAATTCATATGAAAACCTCCAAGAAGATAAAAACTATTTGAAAGATTCTTACTCAAATACTATGTTTTAGTTTACATAGGGTGACTGTCAGTAAAGGTGAAAAAACTATTTTTATTTATAAAACAGACAAGTAGGTCAACAACTACTGAGCTCGGGGGGGGGAAGCAAAGCAAAACCCAAAACCTACCACAAATGATAAAGCCTGACAAACAGATTAAATTAAGCTATCTGAAATAATTTTTAAAAACTTATTACATAGAGCAATCATTACCACACAGCATGGCAGCACATTTGTAGTTAAAAGCCCATCACAATTTCTATCAAACTTAATAATGTTGTTCTTTTCATACAGTGCTGTCTCAACTGCGACGAATCATCAACCTAGATACATATTTTATTTTAAAGTATTCTTTAGAATAAACCAATGCCTTTGATCAAAGCTATGTTGAAATTCTGCATAGCAAAACTGCCTGAAAACAGAACAGTAGCAACAGTTGCTTCATAACAGAACAAAAAAGTGCATTAAAAATTAGATATGAAACTGCACATTTATTAGTTATATAGACAGTATATGGTCAATTATATTGCACCCCAAAAACTTCATGAAAGCTAATAATATTTTTAATACACTACTGTGCTAAGTAGTCTGACTGTAGCACTCTGAAAAACACAAGGATGAAAGATTTTTCACTGTCTAGGAGATATCAATTAAATTACTACAGGACAGGTGCAATATCATCAGAAGAAGTGCTCTTTACAGTGTAAAATTAGGTCATGATAATTCTTGCAATGAAATTTTATGGATACTAAAAGGTTACACTTGGTTCAAAAAGCAATAAACATTCATGGAAGAAAAAATTATCATGCCTATTAAATGCAGTGACCCCACTTATAGCTCAGGAAATTCACAAGTTGGGCATTTTGAGAGGGTGGGAGTGTGGTCAGGTGAGGTTTCACTTGGTATCATCCTAGTTAATAAACTTTCTTCCCCACCTAGCCTTTATTGATGGGGAACAGGATACTGGCCCAAATGGACCTGTCTTACTCCAATACAGACTACACTTTTTAGACAATGTATTTACCAAGAATATTAAGATTTTTTTCCTAGAAAAATGAATTTTAAATGCTTTATTGAAACATTGTTTCATTACATGGAAGTATTGTGTTGTAACCTTCAAATAAACTAGGAAGCATTTCATCATTAAGAGTTGATCATTCAAAACAATGCTTCATTCTAGATACTTGGAAGTCAGTTGCCGAGACATTTATTGCAACTGCAAAATGTTTCCCTGTCTGCAGAAGAAAGCGTGTTTTACAGTGAAGGACTATGAATTTCAAAAGGCAGTAACCAGTGTGCAAGAATGAACACATGGGTAATAAGTCATTTGAAACAGATGATGCAGCGACAAAGAAATTGGCTGCATCACCCCTGTAAATATAATTCAGTCCTAAGAACTAAAGCTCTGGATTACATAGCCAAAAGATGGGTGTAACCAATTTGAAATATGTCTAGAGAAACACTGCCAAGATTATATTTTTGATACAGTAATGTTATTGCAAGCAAAAATCCTTAATAATCTCATATTTGAGCAATCTACAACCTACATTTTTGTATTTGCCTGTAAATGCAAACAGCCAACTGTTTTCTCTAACTAAACTATAGCAAGCACTGAGACGCTGATCCTACAGAGAAACAATAAGCTACGTTTAAAATTTGAACTAAACCCAACATATGCCTGAAATTCCAACTTTTAAGCACTGCAGCCCTCCATATTGACTGAAAATAGTATAATTTTAATGATACATAATTATCCTATTACCGTACAACAAATTTTATTTAAGAATATTTTAAAATAAAAAAACCCTGCATCAAGCTGAGACATAGCTTGATGAGAATATGTTGGCCATTATTTGCCCTTATAAGTTCCTGTTTCCAGCTGCTAAAAATTTTGCTAAAATTAACTTTACCTTCTCATACAATTGCCTAGTATATTTGGGGAAGCTTCAGAAGAAATGATTCAAACATTTCTGAAACAAGGTTAGAGGAAAATATTCTATGTTACTTCCTTTAAAAAAAATTATAAGTAGTACCTCCTATAGGCAAATTGGTAAAGGAAATGTGACAAGAGGCCTTAGTATCAGTTTGTACCTTTTACTATTGCTCTTGTGCAAATCTATCCAAATGCAGACATGAATAGGCTTTTGAAAACTTTCCATGTGTACATTAGTTCAACAAGTACACAGGTAAGTTCTCTCAACACATCTGTCGACACAGAGCATGCTTCACAATTTGCTTAACTACCTGTTTTTAATGTTATAGTGCCAGTTAGAACCAAAACCAGGGCATCCTTCCCCAGTACTCTCGATTCATCCACTGTTGCCAGTACAGAACAAGCATGAGGGTAGAAGACCCAGAAGGAGAAAACACCACCACACCTGGACAAGACACTTGAGCTGGAGCTAGGAATGAGGAATCAAGAAGGTAAACATCAGGTGTAAGCCATGACAAGGGAGAAATCAGAATTAAGAGAGCACTAATGGAGCCAGTAATGACTGGAGAAGACCTGAAGTTGAAGCTAATTCCCAAGTCACAAAAAAATGCTGTCAGGAAACAATGCCCACTGGAAAATCACTTACCATGACTGCTTTATTGACTATTCAATGTAATTAAGGATACTCATGCCAGTAGTTCTATTTTTGACTGAAATGGAGAAATTTATGCTATAGAAAGAAAAGAGCAAAGTCAAGGTAATTCCAGCCCTGAGAAGATTACCGTATCAATGTAATTGATACTAAAAAGTAATCTATAAAGATAATTGATTTAAATCTAGGAAGTTATAAGTGGAAAACACCACGATAATATTGTCTACTCTATAAAACATTCTGAAGCTGGACAGTATCACAAGCAGTGCTCCATGTGCAATCACAATTAACCTACTTACATACATACATTAGAAAATAACCTTTAACTACATCACCACATAATATTTTAACCAGGACTCTACCTTATTCAGGCTAAACCAAAAAGCTTAAGAGTCAATTAATCAGTATTTTTCTTATCCTCTCCTTATCAATTGATTATCCTGTGCCTTATTTACTGCACATCACTAAAATCCTCTTGTGAATTATTAACTTCCTACTGACTTTATCTGCCATGCTTACCACCGCAGCATGAGAAATTCATTAACACGGTAAAATCTCCACAAAATCTCTATGAAGGGTTTATTATAAATGAAGAACTGTAGAGAGCACTTTTTAACAATGAAGTGTCTTAATCTTGAGTATTTACATTCCAAAACCATCAGCGTTTCATCTTAAAGTACCTTGTTTTACACAACACTACAGATGTTCAAATGGTCTCATTTATTTGTTACAACACTGAAGGCCTCATTCTTTGGCAGGTAAGATTGAAGCCACATGTAGGGTGGCTAGAAAATTAAGCGCACCTTTCCAAAGTACGGGTAGATGGCTCATCTGCCATGAGAGGGACTATAAATACAGGAAAATAATTCCTACTCTAGGGTAGCTTCTAAATGTTTCAGGCATGGAACTGTACTTGGTGCTTTCATAATTCCCTGTTTCCTTCACTACTCGCATTGTCATGCCAGAAAGGGAGACAGAGGGCTCCACAGACAGCTGCCTCCTGGCTGAAACTATTCTCACCAATTCCCAGGGCTAGTCCATCAAGTGAATGTGTTAATAAAGTGGGTGTCTTGTGCAGGAAAACAAACACACACCACCCCTCAAAAAAAAAAAAAAAAAAAAAGCATAGCTGAAGAACCTTTCTTTGGGAGCTAGAATTCAATCTACATAAGCCATCCTTCAAGCTACAGTAGTGTGCAACGTTGCTCCTTAAAACCCTTAAATAAATAAATACCCATATAAATTAAAGCCTTTTAGGTTAATGATCAATAGAAATACTTCTTTAAGAATTTATAGACCTTCTGAATTCACAGTGTACTTCACAAGGGGACGCAAGAAAACTACAGTGTTGGCCATTGTTTGCCAAGCAACATGGGATACGGCTATAAAAATTCAGCACGGTGAAAAACACTACCCAAGTAATGCTTTGGTCAAGTGAAGTTGAATCAAGTTGTCAAGTGACAATAAAGTCAAGTTGGATGAAGTTGTCAAGTGACAATACCTTTCACTTTGAGGCTTAGGTTAGTACCCTTAAAAGGCTGTAAAAAAATTAATAAAAAAATAAAAGCAATGGAAGCATAAATAAGGTAAATTACACTTAAAACCACTGAAACTCTTCATCAACGCCCCCCAGAGATGACCTCACATACTTTGGAAAACTGACCAAAACAATCATAGATTTTCAGCAGTTGTCAAACAAGCTAGAATTGCTAGTCACTCAGGAGGCTGTTGCCCTCTGTCAGTCAGCAAATCTGTCCTATAATGTGGCTACAGCTTTGGGGTTGCACAAGCACCTTCTCCCTCTGGTCCAGGTCAGAATTAGTTCTATGTCTATTTTATTGCTGTGACACACAGGAATAGCTGTCAGAACAGCAACTGAAATAAACCCCTTTTTCTGTTAACAGTGCAGCTGCACTGAAAGTTGCTTGGGGTTTTGATTTTGAGGGACAAGGGACAATGACTTAGAAGACCATATCCTACTCCATTTTTGATGTAATAATGACTGGGAAAAGAAAAAAAAAAAAAGAAAAGAAAAAAGCCTGAGATCTCCTTTGCTATTATATCAATATTAACATACAAATATTGCAAACAAATGTACAAAAATAAGGCATATCTGATGGCTATCAATAATCATTTGAGTGTCACAGTATGCAGAAAGATATTATTTGCATGAATAAAGAATCAGAATGTCTACGAGAAATACGAAGTCCAACATTAAGACTTTTGACCAAGTTTAAGCAAACTCCCACAATTGAAACTAAATAATCTCCCATTTAAAGCATCTAAGAAAAGGAAATTAATGTCACCGGTACTATGAAGACAGTCATGCCTTTCCTTAGCACAGAAGTCCCCTTCCCAAAAAACCCCCACAATTCCTAGTAGATGCTAGCAGATAAAATTGTATTAAGAACAGCAGATTGAAACAAAGACTTCAGTAACTCGACAAATAATAAAATATTGGGTTATCTTTACAGAAAATATTGGTAAACACACAAATTCTTAAAAGACTGATTAGAAACCTTTGCACAAGACTGGCACTGTACATGGAAATAGTCTTCCACAACAATCATAAGCCTTTTTGTGCATCTATTGTTGTTATAATAATCAGGGGTACTCGAACGTTAAAATCTAATTTATTTTTTTTTACGTTTTAAGGTATTCTCAGTCTAAACATTAGATTTCAAATTGCTAAAAGCAGACTCACTTATTAGCCACCAGGATAAAGTTATTAAGACTTAAAAAAAGTGATCTTATTTTATCCTCTGACAAAAGACAATAAGGATATTTTGCATTTATTAAAGAAAATGGACACCTCATTTTGCATTACTAATCTTTACATTCATAAGCAAAAAATAATTTCTCATGAATGTTCTTCTTGGCAGCTTTCCTGCACTGAAGGGCAACACTTTTCAAAAGCTACTTTCAATAAACAGTTAAAATAAAGGGCAACAACTGCTTGTAAGAGTAGCTTAACTTATGATCAATCAATCAAGTGTTCACCTTCTGTCCATCACTCTCATTCAGATTAAGGAACTGCATAAAGAAAAATATTTCAAAGTTTTCCTATTTCACCATGATCAAACAAGGTCATCTATACAGAGATTAGTATACCCAGTAGGCTAATAAAATAGTAAATCTGATCAGTAGCCTTTAAAATGATTGCAGCAAGCAGGCCAAAGAAACCGTACCCAAATTGTCTTTGGGAAAAAGCTTCCTTTAATGAAAGCTACACAAATATTTCCTCACCACCACCCTCCACCCCGCGACTCCATATCGGACTATATTATCAGACTATACTATTGCAAAGATAAGCAAATAATAAAATAAATAAATAAATACAGATCAGGCATTGCATTCAGGCAGAATGTAATCTTAAAGAAGTAGTCAGGTCCTCCTCCTCCACTTCCTATTCTCATTGCCTCTGTCGTGGCATATTCCAAGTTATTTTGTAGGCTGTGTATGAAGAGGAGGTTTTATTTGCATGGGCCAAGTACTGACCACAGTCCTGAGCACTACTGAAAAGACAAACACCACTTCACAAATAAAAGTGGACCTCTTAACCTCCCAAGGGTGGTGATTTCAATTTCCCCAAAATTGTGAAGCATATAGGGTTCATTCCATGTCCCAAAATACTTAGTAAGATTAAACTATATGCAAGGCAACGCAAATTTATTCTTCTTTAATACAAGGAATTATTTACTTTATGAGTATGAAGGTAACTATATTCTCCAAAGAAGAACATATATTTAAGTAATTTTAACATCTATCTTCCAGTTTTCAATGCCATTTTACTTCTTGACACAATACAGAAGTACACAGACATGAAAGTGGAAGTAATAGAGGACAATTCTTTAAACCAATGTTATTGATCTCCATATCCATTCATAGTATTACAGATACAAATTGAAAAAGGTATTAATTTATTATTCTTTGCTACATTTCCACTGTAACACAAAAAACATGTATCCTTCCAAGGTAGGCTCCATACAAAATATTTGATACATTCTACCCTCTCCCTTATGGAATGCTTTGGAGCTTTCTACAATTATTCTCAACAGCCAAGTCCACAGATGTATTTTTCTTGGAAATACACAAAGTTGTTTGTTCCAAGATCAGTAATGCAGGCTCTACATGAAAAAAAAAAAAAAAAAAAAAAAAGTTGANGCTCTACACAAAAAAAAAAAAAAAAAAAAAAAAAAAAGTTGGATGTACTTATTTTACAAAGCAACCAAAGACTCAAAATTTTGCCTTAAAGTTGTAAGTGGTGTTTGCCCTAGGCAATCTTCACCGTCTGAAGACAAGGAGACTGTATGAATGTGCATGCACACACACGCATAATAAAAGCCCATTGATTCTGTATCATGATTATGTTGTGCTACGTGGATGTTCTATAAAGTATTTACTGTCATGACAAGCTTAAAGCCAAAAATGTTTAAAAATTAGCTTGGTAGCTGTGATGTAAAGAGAGCAGTTTTCTCCATGTTCAAAATTTTCCAGTCTCAGACAATAACATGGGACTTGATTTTTAAGATCTTTTCCTCATGGAAAGTCCTCTTCCTGGGGACTCATGTAAAAAAAAAGAGTAGAAAAAGGCTTAAAATGCCTTACATCTTAATTATTTGTTCAGTTTTCAGTCACATCCCAAATCACTCAATAGAAACATAGTCTTGCAGTTTGAAGTATAGCATTTCTTTCATGTCTGCATCCTTCCCATCTCTCTCCTTCCCATGAAATCAAACTGAAAGGTAACAAATACAACACAAACACTTTCTTAATGTATGATCATGTGAAAACAGCTGCCAAAAATACAATATCAAGAATTTAGCAAGACACAAAGCAGGAGAAGATATTTGCTCAAACAATAAGAATAACCATGGTTTTAATGAAAAATATTACTTACTGCAAAGATTTTAAACCAATCTGTGATTAGTAGAGAAGCTATTCCACATTTGCTTGCGGAGCCTACTCACTCTTCTCTTGTATGCAGCCAACAAACAGCAATATAGCTACTAGCATGGTAAGTCTTAATTCTATTTCTTACCCTACCTCTTATTTACTAAATGTGATCAAATAGTTATATGTGAAATTGTCACTGTAAACTTCTAGAATTAACACATACAGTGAGTATGAAACGATGTTTTTATGCAAGGACTTGTTTGAGCAGGTACATTACAACTCCTCAACTAAATCATGATCAGAAGCCTTGATTGCTATGTAAGCCGGATATTTTCCCTTATAAGCTGGTTTAAGAACGACTGGTTATAATTGATTTAAACTTGATTTGGTGCAACATTAGCATATATACTGCAAAATACTACAATAAAAATCTGATTAACTTTGGAACATTTGGAGACCACTGGAAAATGCTTTTATTAGTATCATACTAAAAATACTTTTAAAAGCTACTAATTGAATGCAAGTGTGTCTTTCAATAGAGAGAAATCTGGAATTCAAGTAGTTCCATGGGAGGATACTTGTAGAGATTTCTCTTTGTAAGTTCAATAATTTTGTTGCCTTAAAAAATAAATAAATAAAAGGAAGATATGTGAAAGGAAGCCTAAATGGGAAGAGCTCTGAACTCCACACACACTGCTGCAGGCATGGAACCAAACAAGAGGAAGTGATACTACAAGCCCATCCACAAAAAGGGATTGAGTCATCTCTTTCATTGGCACTTCAGTGACAAGTTTGGGGTTTTGGTCTTCATTTTTTTAAGATCTACCCAAAGTTACTAGAAAAGTTACTCATTTTATGTCTCCAACAAAAAGATTTGACTGGAAACTTAGTTATGTTTAGCTGCATAAAAAACAAACAGTATATTAAGCAACACTGACCACGTTGCTGCAACAGAGAAATAGTCTTCTGGTTTACCAAAAATATTTTAAATCACTTTAACATGAAGCTAAATATGGACAAAAGCACAAGAAGTTGATTAAGACAGATCATCATCAGTTCTCTTTTTAAAGGCTGGAACAATTCACATCCTCTGTTCTTTAAATTACTCTACGTTTCCATGGTATAGAAGTCATTACGACTATTGGTACCCACTGAGCAACACTTCTGGTAGTTTAATAAATAACACCTAACATCTTAGAGTAAATGAGTGCTGTATTTGTATGTTTGGTTTTTTTGCCTTGGCTCTTCCTGGACTTTTTCTTGTATATTCCCTATTGAGATGATGGTAATTATTTAGTGTATTTGTCACATACAAGACCAATATTATCTCTTGCTTAATCCAAAATAGCCCAGTTGTAGCCTTCCTTTTGTTTCTCCAGACATATTTTTAAAAGGCATATTTTTACTTCAAGCAAAAGCATGTATTTTTTAAACAAACAATTTATGTTTTTTTAACTGTATTCTCCTTCTGCCACACAGTAATTAAAACTCTTACTGAAACCATTTTTAGTTGCCTGAGGAAGTGGGGCTTTTTTTCTACCCATTGGTCCTCGTAACAGCAAGCTTTAGAGAGCTAGAGATTTCAGAGACACAAAGCTCCTAAAAGTTTTTGTAGAATGGAGGGCTGAGCAGAACAATTTCAAAAGAATAATTCCATCAACCCACCAGCAGAAACACTGCGCTACAAGTTCGACAGTTCCCAGCTCCTTACAACCTGCTGGCTGACCGGCGCTCACATTGCTCCTCTGTGCTCTGCCTTTGTACGGTATCTGCCATTCAGGTTATTTTCCCCACAGAATATTGCTTATTCCCAACCAAGCAGGCAAGAAAGAGCACACGTGCATGTTAAGGTTCAGCATAGTTTGGGATATAAGACACATTTGTAGGAAAGCAGACATTACTTGTTCTCCTGCATATGTTTTTCTCTCCATTTTATCTTAATACGATTGCTTTACTTTTAATCAAAAGCAAAGTGCTTTCCCAGTCTTGCCAGAAATTCAGAAGTGCTTTTTTTCCTTTTAGCCTTGGCTGTATGTGCCATGTATTATTACAAGTTGGAGGGAGGGAGAGAGAAAATAGAAACATGTTCCCTGTACTTCGTCTACAAGATGAACAGGTTGAGGGCCATCCCATCCAGGCAAACAAGCATTTTTAACAGAATGAGTGCATTCTCATGGTATTGCAAGTATAAACACACAAGCACCATAATGGACTAAACAGAAGATATTTCAATAATAAACGTCCATCCGTGTCAGTCAATACATCCATAAAAGTCAAGCTCTACAGTCAGGAACAGCTGCTCTAGAATATACTAGTAACTACCGACCTGCAATGTTCTGCAGACAGAAAGGCAGTTGAAATTTAAAAGAATACTGAATAATCATGACAAAACAATTATCCTTTATTATTTGTATTTTAACTCTAAGTAGTAACAAAAACTCTACAAACAACAGAGCTCCGAAGACTGACTCTTACTCCCACTTCCTCCTCAAATTCAAAGTGCTTTTCAGATGTTTTTGCACGTTTGGTCCAGAGAGAAAGTAAACACGTTTTATTTTCAAATACTTTCACAACTTTTATTATCTGAAAAGGTGATAAAATTCCAGTGTATACATTCTATTCAGAATTTAGAATGAGATTGGACCAGCCTGTGCCCAAAGTTTTACAGGCTGAAATGGAGAAGTTAGCAGCTTAATTAAATTTAAAGATCTAAATATAGGAACAACCTACTGGACAGCAGTATGGGATGTGAATTTATAGTGCAGCACCTCGTCCTTATTAGCACCTCCTGCATCCACACTTCCACTGCAACAGATCTCAAGTAACCTACTTTGTGTGAACTGCCTCATGTTCCTTGCATGTGCCACACAGTAGGAGTTACTATGGAACATTAACACATACAAAGCTACTATGTAAATTACCCTGTCATAAGTTGCTTGCATGTCCAGAACTTCATTGTATTGACTTATTTTCAACCTTAGTGTTGCAGACTCATCTGACCAGCAAATGAGCAGCTTTAACCCTCATCAAATAAACACTAAACTGAAGAAGCTGCGGTTCCACAGCAGCCAAAGTCAGTCTCACTACTGTCAGGATCCCAGTCCTCTTGCCCTGCCCCAGCCACAAAATCCCAACTACTCCCTTTGCCTTGGCTGCAGAACTCACGTGGCTGTGCAGCTAAGCTGAGCTATTTCAGTGTGTTCAACTAGTGACAGATTAACTTGTGTGCTCTTCTCCACTCCCACAAAAAATTCAATGGTTCCCAGAAGCTAACACACAGCAACTTAGCACCAAAGCAAAAGGAGTGGGGCTGTGCAGCTAGGGGTGGAACAAAAGGGAAGAACAGGGCAGGACCAGGACAGCCAGCAGTCAGTTCTGCTTAGCCTGCTACTAGAACACAGGTCAATTACACCAAATCCACCTAAGCCTCACAGGACTTCTTATATTTAGACAGGTTTATAGTAACTGTAAGAAATATTAATATAATAATTATTATTCAAATATCATAGAATCACAGAACGGTTTAAGTTGGAGGGGACCTTAAAGATCATCTAGTTCCAACCCCCCTGCCATGGGCAAGAACACCTCCTACCAGACCAGGTTGCTCAAAGCACCATTCAACCTCGCCTTGAACACCTCCAGG
Source organism: Burhinus bistriatus (assembly GCA_013397275.1). Classification (NCBI taxonomy): domain Eukaryota; kingdom Metazoa; phylum Chordata; class Aves; order Charadriiformes; family Burhinidae; genus Burhinus; species Burhinus bistriatus. Next base: position 672,286 of record VYXH01002036.1, read on the forward strand.
GATGGGGCACCCACAGCTTCGCTGGGCAACCTGTTCCAGTGTCTCNGGCAACGCATGTGCAGGACCTTCCACTTGGCCTTGTTGAACTTCATGAGGTTTGCACAGATCCCTATAATATTACAAAGTAGTTTTTCATATTTACCCATTACAGAGTAAAACTTTTAAAAAAGATTCAGTGTGTATTTTTATTCTTTTTTTTCCACTTGCCTCAACTGTTTTTTATAACACATCACAATCCAATGATCAAATCTTTAGTCTCTCACCTCACGATACACTAATGCAGTCTTTCTTCTAAATCTGCCTTAGATCAGTGACTCCAAATGTGAATAAATATCTCGAAAAGAAAGAAAGGAAGAATTCCTATGGAAATAACTATACAAATAAAACAATATACAGGCATCTTTGAATAAAATTTTTTTGAAGGCCATGGCATTGTCCCCCAAAAAGTGCAATAGATAAAATAGTAAGGCATAATGCTTGGTTCTGGAATAAAACTGCACCAAGGGAAAGACCTACAAAATACAGGAACTGAAGGATCTTAATCTGCTAAATCTAGTCTTCTCTCAAAGTGCTGTTTGAAGTAATTTTATGAATTGCACTAAAAATAACAGTATGTTTGTTTACTTAAAAAAAAAAAAAACCAACAACCAAACAACAACAAAACCAAAAACCCAAAAAACTCAACAAAACTAAATCCAAGGTTTCGATTTGCCTCAACTGGGCAAGGAATGACTCAGAACTTCCTGATTCACTGTTATGTCTTGATACTGATGTTTCAGATTTTGGGGTTTTTTTTTGTTTTTACTGTCACCTTACAAAGGACTTTACTATGTGCTACAGGCTGCCCAGACAATATAAAAATAAAAATGAGTTCCCCTTGTCAGACATTTAAGTAAATATCCAGTAGTATTAACTGGACCAACTGAAAATGGTTATTGAGTAGAGTACAGGTAAATAGAATTAAAGACCATGAAAGCGATGTCAGAAGCAGAAAAAAACCTTGCTGCTTCTTAATAAACTAGAGCTCAAGGCATGATGAATAAAAACTTTAAAACGTTTCCACTATGTGCGGGTACTGGAATGTGATTCTGACATCAGGAACTGAAGTTGTTGGATAATTTATTTCTTAGTTCTGTTACGAACACTGACCTACTCAGAGCAAGTAACCAGGCAGCATTTTGAAAAGATACACTTGCAACGATAATCCTGCAAGAGATCAATGCAAACCAGATTGTGGAGTATCACTCTGCCCTAATGGGGGAGGTTGACTGTTGCTATTTGCAGTTTCAGCTATGCAACACCTGAACGTTTAACTTGTTGAAGCTGCCAATACAGTATGCTAAAGAAAATACAATCAGGCCACAAAAATGGAAAAAAGCAAGGGGGTGCGTTTGTTTAAGGGAAGCTAGAAAAAATACACATGCAGTATGCAAGACAATGATACATGATTTAGAAGTTGCAAATACTGAAGAAAGAAACATTTACTCTAGGAAAAAAAGGAAAAAACACACAAGAAAAGAAAAAAAGAAAAAGACATGCACATTGGATAATACCAAGCAACAAAGTTCCTATAGCAAGCTCAAGAATATAATGCAATAGCATTATATTGGGCTTTGCACTGTTGTGTAAAAACAGATTCTGCCATACATAGAAGTCATCTGCAGTACCTGAAGATACACTGACTTCACCAAGACCAGGGGCAGACAGACAACTTATCCATGCTCCAGGAAATCAAAAATGAAATTTTGAATGAGAAAGAGACAACAAAACAAACAGGGTATGAAGATTCAGCACAAAATAAATTTTGTGTAGCAAACTATGATTAATAAAAACATGAATACATTTTCTGCAATGGCTACCATGCTTCAAATATTGCTATTGCCAAACTTAAACAAACAAATAAACAAAAAAACCCCATAAAACCATGATGTTTGTGACATTTCTGGACTTCCAAGTGATTGACTCAAGCTATACCCAAGCTTAAGTTCAGCCTGGCATTTTTTTGTGTCAGTGTATTTTTCCATTGCTCATTCTTGCGTTTTTTTGGTTTGGTTGTGGATTTTATTTTTTTTTTAATATTTATTCTTCTTTGCAATACACATACTGACTATATCCAGCTACTCCTTTTCACTAATACTAGTTCTATGGCAGCAACATTATCTTTCTTACTGTTCTCCAACCACAAAGAAAAGTGAAGAGAACAAAGCCATGCAGTACCATCTACAGAAGAGGAAGAAAAAAAAAAAAAGAGGAAAAAACCAAACCCTAGCATGTTCATCAGAAGCCTCTCTGCAGCTCACCATAAAACAAGTGGACACAATTCTCTAAATTAGGAATCTGTTTTCCACAGGTGAAAACCAGCCATACGGTTCCATTCCTTAACTGGCATTTCAGATCTTTATGAATTTGCATATGCTTTTTGTGATATGCTACATAAGATATATCTGTAGGACTCATACTGAGCACGCAATTGCACCTCTCAAAAGAGCACTCAGCAAGAAAACGTTACATATAGGATTCCTTTTAATATATTAGGACTGCAACTGGTCTAAAAAGAGATCACAAGGTGTATTTCAAAGCTGATGAATTAAGATTTGATTAATTAAAAATACGCTACAGAATTTGTGATCCAAATGGTAAAATTAAAACATTTATTTTAACAAACACGCATGAATTATGACAGACTTACAACTAATTAATTTTGCTAAGGTTGCTAAAGATAGTTAGTGTAGACTCCACCAAAAATAAAGGCACTACCCAATTATTTCCAATATGGCCCAATGAAATAATTAGTGTGATGTTTAAAGGACTATTAGACCCTGATGACTGAGCAGCATTTAGAAGAAAAATAGTTTTTGAACAAGACCTTTTACTATGTTAATCAGCAAGAACTGTAACAGTAAAACAAACACAAAATGACCACAGAGGGCAATATAATCTATAACATGAAATTATTGTAGTTGTTCCATAATTCTTATATCAACCAGTTGAGATCATTCTTCAAAACTCTCTGCTAATCCAAAAGCTAAACAAAAAGAAGTTCTGGGTTCTCAGAAGTTCCCCAATGACTTCCTGAATAATTTCTGCTTACAGTTAAAAAAAGATTTGTAATGGCCAGTTTCCCAGTCAACTTAAAGCTAAAATTCAAGAGTTGTTTTTGACTTGTGAATCACCTCAAAGAACAGTTCTTAGAGGAAGAGTTTGACCCTCATATTACATGACTATCCCCTTTGGAAATCAAGTACAATAAAAAGAAAACATGGTCATTTAAAGAAAGGGAACATGGATGAGCAGAAGTGTAATCTTCATTAATCTCGCAAAACTGGGGTAGCTTTTTTGTAATAACAAAAATATGTAGGAAATCAAGATTTTAATTATTAAATTAAGCTGGTATACAGCTGAACATGTATAAGAAAGGAAGGCCTGAAAAATATAAAAGGCCTTTTTTGTTGAATTGCCTTTTCAATACATAGCTGAAGAAATGCAGATCAAGCGAAGGGAATAATCCTTAACAGAAACTACACCTGACTCAAAAGTTCCAAGCAGAAACTAGATGGAAACTAGCAATGCCTTAGCAGAAAATACCATATATGCTTGTATCTTTCTTATCTCTCCCTTGGCACCAGGTTATAGCTATTACTGGAGAAAAGATACTGGGTTTGAGTCAGACCAAAGGTCCATCTATGTGGCTGTTCCTACGTTCTTAGGAAAATTCCAAGGGGGGAAAAAAAAATTAAGTAAAACTACAATATTACCCATTAAGTGCCTTTACTTAAGTGTCTTAAGTAAATGAAATTATAAAATTAATTAAAACAATTCTTTACATCAAGGTTTCTGCAATGACATAGTTCCACAGGACTAAATAATCAGTTAAGTCATGGGGGACAGGGAGGAGAAGGTGAGATTAATGAAAGCAAGAAAAACGTATGTTCATGAGAACACAGAAAAGATAACACAACTTCCCAACTTCCTGCATTTTTCTTCCTAATATTGAAATGTAATCCACAATGAGAACACAAATAAGACATAATTGAAAAGGCTTTGGTTTTGAACACAGAACAGAACGCATATTTAGATGGCCAAATATTTACAATTCAATAGAAAGAACATCAATAAAATTATTTAAGTATGGCATTTTGAGGGATAAGTCAGAAGTACATCTGATTTAATGTATTTGATGTATTGCTACTTTCAGACCATAATGGATAGCTAATGGATTGATTACAAGTTCTTCATGAAATACAACAGCTGAAGACTAACAAAACACCCAGTGCACAAAGAAACATTTTGCAAAAGCCAGGGAGTGGCACCACTTCTGTTATTCTTGCTCTGAAGAGCTCAATAATTGCAGTTCTTCCTGGAAAGAAACAAAATGAGCAGAACCAGAATCTTATTTGGAATGTGGTACAAAATGAAATGAGATCTAGAAAGCCCATCATAGACTTCAGAAGAGTCAGCTATTTGTCAAGGAAGATACCCTCTTAGTATCATGGAAAAGATCAGAATATAAAAAATTTTAGTTCACAAGTATGCAAACAAATAAACAGAGGACCATAGTACAAAAAGGCCAATCCTTGCAATAAACACAGCAGAATGAGCTGAAGAAGCTAGACTGGTTAAGACAGTTGCAGTTGTTGGACCTGAATCAGCTTGCTAGGCCCACCAGTGGATGATGCTGGAGCTCTAAAAAGCACCTAGCTAAGGAAAAGTCTATTTTTCAATAACAATTTCTAACATGAGAAAAAAAGGAGAAACAAAATTGACAAATACGTTGGGCTCACATGGGGAAAAAACTATCATGTTTTATTTAGCGTTCTATTCAGATGAAAAGAGACAAGATGTTTCATATCTCTGTTTTCAATGACTAAAAACAATTTCTCTAAATGTATACCAAACAGCAATTCTCTACAATTCACAAAAGTCACACACTTCAGAACTAGTAAGTAGGCAAGAAAAAAGTATGAAAATATTTGAAAACTTACAGCTCTAAATTCTGTGAAAGAGAAGATACCAGTATTAGCTTGCACAAAAATCCTGCTTTTCCTTGTACAAAGGCCGCACCACTTTACAGAATCACTTCTCCTCCCTCTTTTCATATCTGCTTTGCAGAGAAACATTTTTTTCATCCAGTGATATGTTCTGAACATTTAGTCTGTGGCTGCGGATATTTTGCAAGGACAGTAAGTAAAGGTTAACAAGAACAACAAAACCAGTATCTTAATTATTTTGTTTTCTTGGATTTATACATAACCCACTCCCTTTCTGACCACAATAGTCTACAGTGGCACAGGGGACAGCCAGCTAAGACAGCTAAGCAGACGAAACGTATCTTTGCTACTGGAAAAGGGAGTATTCTCTTCTTCCAGGCTTGACACTGCTGTCCCCATTCTGTGTACTTACTCTGGCACTCATCTGACCATACAATAAGATAATTCAATTTGGTAACCCAAGGGAGGAGGAGAAAAAAAAAAAATTCAAGCAAAACAAAAAGAAAAGAAATAGTTTTCTGCTGGGTTAGTTGAGTGAATCAACTTCTCATGTACTTAGAAAAGTACCAGAGCCACTGCAACAGAGCATTACAGACATGCTGTACCAAAACCAGAGTAGAGTGGGTAGCTGAGATTACTCCATGCAGAAGCATTAAGATACGAGAATGCTAGTCAGTCTCTACCTACTACCAAGACTTACTTCTTACCCACCATCTGAGAGCCTGCATGATACACCTCAGTGATGCAGCATTGAGTACTTTCCCAAACACAGGTCTCCCTCTCTGAAATCTAATTATGTCAGCAATCTACTAAAACATTTTTGTGGGGTCTATTTGAAACTTCTAGGACAAGCCGCTTTTGAGATCATACATGATAAAAAAAAAATACATATATTAATTTAATATATATGGGGTTTTTGAAGGTTGAATACAATTTTAATTAAAAAGGTCATTCTAACTACAAATGCACCTGTAAAATAAAAACAGCCTCCCAGGTTTTTGGGGTAAAGTGGGAGAAACTAAACTACAAAAATGAATCACATATTCGCAATTTATTTCAATAGTGTTATGCATGTATAACTGCACAACAGATACACTAAGTTCTTCAAACAAGTAGTTTATACTGTGATCCCAGTCTAATTTGCACGCATTACATTACAGTTTAAGTCACATGATCACATACTATTTTTCCCCGGGACATCTGCCTCATTCAATGCACTGGATGGACTCTGATCCAGGAAAGCATTAGCATTGTGCACTGAAGGAAGCTGCTCTCTGTAGGCCAGTCCACTGAAAACGCGTAGATACACAATAATCAATACTAGAACGGAAGAAATGCAGGCATTCGGTCAGGGCATTATAAACCTAACAGACAACAAAAGACCCCCCCAGGCTCACTTAACACAGTGAAGATGTGTATCCTAGAAAAGACAGACTTACCTAACACTAGCTCCCAGCTACCAAGTTTGAAGCTCCATCCCACAGTGACAAAGAACTTTCTTTTGTCAAATTTCAAACAGTCTCTTGGTCAAAACTGTATCAATTTTTACTACATTATGTAGCACATTCTTCAAAGAGGGGGAAGTGCCTGCTATTGTGTCCTTTTACAACCCCACAAGTGCTAGAAGCAGATATGAGACTTTTGGCAAGTAAATTCTGCTATCTGCGTGGATTCAACGCCTGACACCTCTGTTCAAAATTTTCTAAAGGAAAACCAGAATTTCACAGATTTTTCTTGGCTTTCTAGCTAAAGTAAAAACAATCTGTTTTACCTCAGTTGCATTCTGCCTGCAAAGCTAAGAAATGCAGCGCTGACATGCAAATTGTCTTTTTAGGAGACTCAAGGAAATACTATGGTATCATTATACACTAAATACCTTTTCCCTGCATTTGCAAGAACTGGAAATGGTACTTCAAAATCAATTTCTGCAGCTACTTATGCCTCAGATTTCCCTCCAGTCACTCAAGAAAGCTTCCTAGCTCCCACCTACACGTGAACATAGACTTTTCCAGTTCACTTCAATAACCCAGTTCTTTCCTGGCTTGTACGTTAACAACAGAATTGTTAAAAAATTATGCCTGCCAAGTCCGTTACAGCTGATGAAGCACAACACAGTAAGCACCCATTCTTCTCTGCAAAAGTCAGTTAGAATACGGGAAGCAGTCACCTGTCAAAAAGAACTGCAATACCATGATAAAGTAAGTTTGGTAACAACTTTTATGTCAGAATGTTTCTCTTTAAAAGAATTAAAGAAAACATTTTTATCTGATCCTTTACAAATAACTTTCAGATTCTTGTGATTTTGATAACATTCTGTGTATCTTCAGCTACATTATTCTCTCTATTCCACCAGCCTTCCTAACCTCCTTCAGACAGCAAAAAATAAAACCAACAAAACCAGCAAACAACAACAAAACATTTACATGAAAGTGACAAAGTGTTTAAAAAAATAGTAATCAAAGAGTGAGGGGAGATTCTTTGTGGTATTTATGTTTAACTTTTCCCCCCCCTCCGTTAAACAAAATTTAAAGTTGAGGAGCTTCCACACTAATAGAGTTCAGTTCCAGTAAGACAAGTCTTCTCAGCATCTGGACATAAAGTAATTCCCAGGGGAAATTAATCACAGGAAATCACAGCATATTTAATCATGTCTTCAGTTTACAGAAACTCTCCCGTCCCACATATCATTTTACACCGGCAAACCCAGGGCCAAGAACACTGTCACAGTATCTTGAATGGCGTTCCAAAGGAGAAAAGATGATCATCGCACTGTCAGAACACGCTTTATTCTTTCGAAGTAGTTAAATGTTTTAGGAGTACCTTTGCTTTCACTGCGAAGAAAATAATTTCTTCAAAGAACGCAATGCTTACGTCTCTTCAACTCATCAGCATAGCACCTACATCTCTTTTTTTTTTTTTCCCGTAAAGCCGTTAAGAACACAGGGACCAATTGTCAGCTCGTCTTAAAAAAAACCGCCTACAACGACGCCCCAAAGGCTGGCAGCCAAGCGCACACCATGCCCGGGCCTGTCGCCGCCGGGCTCCCCTGGGCTGGTACCCACACCTAATACCCCCCACGGCCACGGCGCGCGCGCCGCCCAACCACCGCCGCCGCGCGAGCGCCGAGGGTCTGCCGCCGGCGGGACGCAGCCGGCCGGGGGAGCGCGCGCCTCCCGCCCCGCCCCGCCCTCAGCCGGCGGCGCGCGCAGGGGCGGGAAGCGGGAGGGGAGCTGAAGGAGGGGGCTGTGCGTGTGCTCCGCCGCTCCGCTTCCTCCGCTGCAACAACCCCGCTTTCTGCTCGAAAATCGCCATCGGGTTTTTGTTAGCGCAGTAACCCGTTCGTTTCCACGCCGGAAAGACAAA
>VYXH01002036.1:689262-715983 GCA_013397275.1 Burhinus bistriatus
AAAAAAATTGTTGTTCAGCCATAGTATTGACATCCCTGTTTAAAAAAAAAAAAAGTGACACCAATTCTATTTATACAAAGATACTTTTCTGGAAAAAGAATACCTATACTATATTTTCAGAGTGTAATACTTAGATTTTCTAGTTACAGTGAGTACTGAAAATAACCAGACTGATCAATGCAACTTTCAGGACAGAGAAGTATCTTTATGCAGTGTGTAGAATATATGGCATGTACTTTTTGAACATTAATGAATGTTTCAGTCAGGGCCATATTGGTTTTGTGTAAAGCATTATGCTTAACTGAACTTAGTCTAGTCCAAAGTTGCATTCATGTTTAGATGACTTGAGAGGTAGGAATATCTTTACACCTAGAACAGTATGGTCTTGATCCTGGGTTTGGATCACTGGTTGCTTCTGTCTCTGAAATAATAAGCGGTAATGTATTTTTGTCTAATAGGTGGTTGGTCAGCTATGTCATCGCTAAGGCATTAGATAAGTTATCTGCCTGTCCTTTGTGGCAAGTACTGCCTGTGATTTATACATTGTAGTTGACAACTTGACAGCATTTTTGTGGAGCAGATGCATCTTTTTTTTCTTTTCTTTCTTTTTTTTTTCTTAATGTATCGGGTTTGATCCATCAGGTTTTGTTGCTAGCTTGCCGTTTTTCATAATCATTTCAGATCCTTTAAACACTGAATGCCAAAGAGCTTTACAGTAAATAATTTTTTTTTTTTTTTTAAGTTTTAATACAGATAAGTCCTCGGTTGTTCCTACAGGAAGTAACACATAATGAAGTTTTATCATACAACGGAAATATATGTTCAAATTTTATTCATAAAGTCTTGTTAAGATGTAGAAAACAAAAATGCTGATTGAATTTTGATACGCAAATCACAGTACTGCATGCAAGCAGTTTTCTGCAGTATGTTTTTACTGAGGCCCTGTTTCTATAAAATGTACTATTGCAGGAATAGCCTAACTGAAAAAGTTGGGCTGAATGTGTGAGTCATTAAAAATGAATGACTCTAAATTCATTACAGAATTATCATGTTGTCTTTAAGCAGGGGTTATTTGGTGTCCAATAGTTTGCATCCACAGCGGTTCTTTCTACTTCTTTCATATTTAAAAAGAATATTTTTACATTGGCAGAAACAACAAATGTATATCTTTCCATTCAGTAATGCATCTTCTTTTATCCTAATGCCCAAAATTATGTCCCTTATTTAGGGAAAAAGAAAAAAAATTATAATGTACTTATTCCTTTTTACACATCCAGCTCAACTCTTACTGAAGTAAATGTTTGCTCTTTGGTGTCTAGTGAATGTACAGACAGACCACTGGAAGCTCCTCACTCCCAGTTTTCCAGTGGTGAGTGTTTTGCTTATGGCAGCAACTTTTGTAATTTGGAAATCAGCAAGCTTTTAAGAAACTTTGGCAAATGTGTGGTGAAGCTTAAAAAAATGTGGTGACATTATTCCAGAGACAGGAAAGTGTAGTCAAGAAAAGTAGACATCAGTGTGCCATTGATAATGATTTTAATGTGTTTCACTACTACTGCCCACTATGTTTATGGAAGAAGAGGACATAGCATAAGAATATCTATGTTATCTTTGAGGATAAAGTAGTAGCTTGGAGTTTAGAAACCATAATATTACAGAGAGAAGTTCTGGGAAAAACTGTATATGGGCCTGTTTTGGTTTTGCTTTGTTTTGTTGTTCTTCACTGGCTATAGAGACAAATATTGAAACTCTAGGGTTCTCTGACAGTGAATGGCGAAATTATACAACTTTATTGCTATCAAATGACACATCACATAATACCTTAACTGATATTGAACACTTCTTGGCAATAACTAGTTGCAGCATAGTTTCCTGAGTATTTAAGCCATTGCATCAGTGACATACTTCTACCATTTCTCAATTAACTCTCCCACCCTCAACATCCTGGAACGCTCAAAAATGGATGAGTAACTTAAATAGAATCATAGACTATCTCAAGTTGGAATGGACCCATAAGGATGATCGAATCCCAATCCCTGCTCCTTGCAGGACTGCCTAAAACTAAATCATATGACTAAGACCATCGTCCAGATGCTGCTCCTTGGATTCAGAGACTTGGTGCTGTGGCCACTTCCCTGGGGATCCTCTTTCAGTGACCGACCACCCTAAGTATGTGAATAGATAAATATTTGACCTAACCCCCTCTTTGAGTCATTGCCTTGTGAAAGGTATTCCACTTTATTATAATAAATTATGACTATTTAAAATGTACTTTTAATATCTCATTTTACATTAACTTGGTTAAAGGATGGAGTAGCTGAAAATCAAGGGGTGATGCTAGTCATGACTGAGATTTAAGAGTGGGTGCTGAGAGATGATTAACACATCAGAAGTTGCTCAGGTTTTTATTAAAAGCTAGCATTGCTAAAAAGCGAGTGATGGCTGGCATACTGTGCTGACAACCATGTTCTTAAATATAATGCTTGGGAGGGAGGGTATTTATATTTTATAAGCTTTTGCAAGTTACAACCAAGCAGAGAAAAAGGCTGAAAAGGACTCTGAAAGCCATTACAGTGGGGAAAAAATTGATTTTCCAGCTTCAGTCAAGATGATCTGAACTTGAAAAGGATCGATAAAGTGAAGGCAGAAATATGTGTCTAACTTTTGTTCTCTGACTTGAACTGCTATTCACTTTTCCATTTGGAAGAAAAGAGCTATTAACATTTGTAGCGAGCAGTGTATATTATACTCTGAGGCAAGTTTTCTGAATTGTACCCAGCAAATGCTTAACTGTGGATGTTTTTGAATTTTTTTTTAAGCTTTTTTTGCCTATGAGAAAAAATATTTTGGGTTAGCTATTTATGCATCATATAAATTTACAGCTCACAGACACGTAAGACTAAAGCAAGAACATATATGCTGGAAAGCTTGCCATTTTTCTAGTTGTAGCAGTTGCTCTGATAAAAGATGTTGCCTTGTAAGCCTTGTCTCACAAGAGTGAAATTCCTGTTCTGTGGGTGTCTATATCTGAATGTTTTATATGCAGTAGCCCTAGGAGAGAATAACCCTCTGAAGGATTCAGGGCTAAGTGAAGAAAACAGCTATGATTTTATGTTTCTGAAAGTGAAGTAAGGTTTTGAGAGTTTGGGTTTTGTGTTTTTGTTCTATTTGGGTTTTTTTGTTTGTTTTTTTAAATTATGAATAACTATTCGTGAAGCTTCTCTGATTCAGGGTAGTTTTGACTGGTAGTCACAAATGACAGTGGCATTACTTTGGAGAAATGTGGAAGAAACACGTCATCTTATATTCCTGATATAGTGGCTGTGAATTGTGATGGAGGACTGTCTCACCAAACACATGCGTTCTGTGACTGACGTATGGGTTATTTCCTCAGTTCACTTGGTATTATAGTAAAACCTAGAGATCTTGCTTTGCTGAGCATTGCATAAAGCCATGCTACTTTGGTTATTGCTTTGTCTTTTCTAGTTAGTATATATGCTGCTTAAAGGGAAGAGAAATGAAATACTTATCTCCATTTGTACGTAGGCAGTTGAAAAAAAGACGTAATAAGCGAATTGCCTGATATCCTACAGTGTGAAGCAGAAGTATCAGTATTTAAAACCAAGCCCATATTTCCTTATTCCCAATCCAATCGTTATCTCTCCGATGCAAATCTCTCAAGTTTCTTTTCTGGCACATTGGAAATATTCAGCTGTATTGGGGTGATATGGCATTTATGGTTAGAAAGTTTTTGATTTTTGTGAAGTCAGCTGAATGAAATAAATAATTTAAAAAAAAAAAGTATATTGAAAATGAGAAAAGAACATTACTGTATCACCTCCCAGTAAGTCAGCTGGCTCTTGAAGTAATTTGGAATGAGGTTTTTTGATTTTGTTTTTTTCCGGAATGATGACTGTTTTTATTTATTTTTCAAACTTGTTTAGGGGTTATCAGTCTTTATTTAATCACTGGTTTATGTTGACTCAATTTGCTGAGTTTTTATTTAATTTACTCAGATATTTTTTGGTTATTCTATCCATTGCTTTGCCATGTGTGAATTCATTAGAATTTGCCATCTGTGAATTCATTAGAATTCAAAAAAGCTGTTCCTGGTGCCCAGTCTTGCACATTGTATGAAAGATAGCATGAGCTTTAGGTTCATTGAAAAGTGTCGAAGCTGTGTATTCTAGGAAATATTTTAGGGTCAGGTATACGAATAGTAGTTGAAACTTTGTCTGTGCTGGGAATTTCTAATAGTAGCTACTTGTGCTGCTGCAGAGTCCTAATGTATTGACATTACATGTATGTACATGTTCTTTGAAAATGTAGTAAATATTTCTTCTGCAAATTCTGACATACTGTAGCTGTTCTGTTTGCATTAGGTAATTGCTTCCAGGGGCCGGGTTTAGATCCAGTAGTCAAGCTAGACAGATGCTGAATGCTTTTAGTTCTCCTATTTTTTTGCAAATTAAAATATCAGTCAGTAAATACTTTGTTTATTGTCGCTAATGATGTGATTTTTTTCAGAGCGTGCTAGTGAAAGCATCCATCAACTGAAATATGCCTTAGAAGAAAGAGTGTTTGCAGAGGGTGAGGGTGAAGCTGGATTTGACCAGTGCTCTGTGGGCAAGGGCAGTGATGATGTGGACAGGGGCAATGATGACAGCGGGAATGCAGCATGGCAGGAACTGCAGCACAGTCACGCAGGTAAGATTACTCTGAAAGCAAATAGTTTAAAAATTGTTAGAAATTATACTAATTTTTATAATGGTTTTTTTATCTATTCCTAGTTAATCAACTTAAAATTTTGTTGCAACATCAAGAAAGAACAGAAAGTGAAGTCTCTCTGTCAAGGAGGAAGATGTCATTCTGTGTAGGTTTCTTCTTCTTGTTTCTTTTGTGTTGTTTGAATGAACGGCATGCATGATCAGATCAATTTTCTAGTATCCAAGAAGAAAAAGAAGCACCAAATAATTTTTGTATTCTGAAATACAGGAGATTCTTGAGGCTATGGACAGAACTTGGTATGCTTATGACTACAGAGGAAGAGAAAGACATCCCTAATACAAGATTTAGACTTTTCTCCTCTTCTGTTGATCATACAGTGTGGTTCACAGTCTGCCAAAGTTCATCCTTTTTGTTTTGGAAACAGTTGGGATCGACTATGTGGAGAAATTTCTGTAAAAGCAGCCTCTGTTTTCCTTTGACTGTACTTTAAGGATTCTCAAAGGCCTTCTTATGCTGTAACTATGCTTTTTCTTTGGAGGATTAGAGATGTTCATGTAACAGTAGGTTTTGTAGCTCTCTGCCAAAATGCAGTGGTCTCTGTCAAAGTTAGTTTACACCGTTAAACGGACTTCTCAGATTTAGCCTTCTTGCAGCGGAACATGCACCAAAGTATGTGCAATGGACAGTTCAGTTACTAGTATCTAGCAGTTGCTCTGTATCCCTGTAGGAAAATAATTCAAAGGCATTGTTCTAGTTTTATATTTTGATGGTTTCCACTGACAACTTTGGTTTGTACTGAGCATGACAAGTAGCTCTTTGCTGTCAAAGTTGAGGTAGCAGCAGAACAATCTAAAGCCTATATACCTGCTGTGTTGCTTCGAGCCTGTGTAATGAGCCTAGCTCTACTGTTCTGACATTGATAAATTTTATTTAAAGTTCAGTTTTTCTGAAAGTTCTAAAATCCACAAGTTTAGTCTGATTATCCTGCCAGGTACTTTTGCCTCATAATGGTGCAGGATAGAATTAGTGTTTTGTAGCTCAAGGGAACGATGTATCATGGATTGTGACATGACGTGAATCAGTATCAGTTTGTATTTAGCCTTTGGATAGGAGGGAGAGCATCTTTTAAGCCATCTTTGTCAAAGTTTTCTACTTATATTGGGAAATTTTACTAGGGTGGAAAAATTCAGAAAACGGGATACTTCTTTCTAAGATACATGATAGTGCTTTCAGGGAGTGGATTAAAGGATGGAGGAGTAAACAGAGAAAAGATGGGAATTTACTGCATTGATAGGACATTGTCTCATTTCTTCCTCTTGAAGCTTACAATGAGAGGGATTCTGTGAAATGATGGCCTTGTTCCCCTTTTCAACTGTCCTCCATCTGCTTTCTAAAGAGGATGTGAAAGTATTGTGAAGACAGACGAAGTGTAAAGCTCAAAAAATGTGGAAGTACAAAAGTGCACACACACCAAAAAAACCCAAATCTGTATAAAATAAGAGCTGCTTTGGTGGTTTGCTGGACACTGCAGAAATGCTTCTTGTATAAGTAAAATCAGATTCCCCAAAGGTCAAGCAAAGCAAACTTAGATTCTGAGTAACCTTAATCTTTTGCTTTGAAATATGCTGAAATACCTGATGACTACTGAATAGTAGATGACTGCATGTGTCTATAGCTAAATATAACATTTCACAGAAAGTATACTGTTTAGTAAACTTTACATTTCTTATATATAAATAACATTGTCTTAACAAGATTCTCTTCTCTTGCCCATTGATAAAAGTTGCAATAGACATAAAATGAGTACATCTTTTCTTTGCTTACACACAGATAGTTGGGTAGAAATTTTTCCTTTTGCTCTGTACCTCATCACCTGAGGTCAAGGCCCAGCAAGATTGCTTCATACAACAACTGCAGTTCTACAAGCTGAGTCTTGGCTAACCTAACTGCCCCCAGCCTGGGTTCCTGATGCTTATTATAGCTGGAGTTCCTGTGACTGATTCCCATTGTTTCTAGCCAGTTTGCAGGGCAGCAGATTTAAGACTGCCAGCAGAAGAGTGTCTAATTCTGGGGTTTAGAGGTTTGAAATTTGAGGCATTCTGGAAAAGTACAAGGTGGGCCAAATTATTTGGGATGTTGGCAAAACTATTTGTCACCATGTAGAATGCTGGCCTCTAAAGCTGCCAAGCATTTATTTGTATTTTATAAACCCTTGTGCTTATATGGTAAACTTTACAATATTAATGCAAATGTGAACAGCATTTCTGAGACTCGGGCATAAATGTTTGGTAGTTCATACTGATCAGATGTGTCTTTCAGTTCTGATTTTAATATTTGGCCTACTTTAAATACATGCCTCCTCTGACCTCTGTTCTTTCACCCTATAGCACATGTTATATTATCAGAATAGTAATGAAAAAAAATTCAAATTAATTTATAATAAATTGATAACAATTGTGTAGTAAAAAAGGTAAAAAGAAATAAATCATAAATGATCTACCAGACATTCACCCCATGAAAGGGTAGGTAGACTCTTCTAAATAAAGAAATATCCCAGTGACAGTGCTGTGAATTAATAAGTTGTGTTAAGAAGTCCTCTGTTCTTTTTCTGTTGGGAAAATACGCTACGTATTATTTTCCTTTTAGTGAAACCATTCTTTAGCACTCTTGTATACATTACACCAATGTTTCCCAGGTTAAACATTAGCACTGTTTTTCAGTGAAAAATAATTTGAATAGAAATGGAGTTTTTCACATTTTCAAACACTGCTGTAATGTAATCTTTCCAGGGAGGCAGCTGGAGGTCTCAGCTGCAAGGTGTCTATTACACTTTCAGAAAAGAGGGAGGGATGAATAGGAGCCAGAGGAACAGAATGAGGAGTTACAAATAATATCGGCACTGTATTATATATACTTTAACAAGTGTGATTCATTTTTTAAAACTTTATAAAGTAGTTGAGGTTAACAGACTTTAAAGCAAGGTGAATTCTGAGTCAATAGAACATGGATCTTATGTGCACTGAGCCAGGAATACTTTGCAAATTTGGAGTCCTTTCTCTCAATGTTTTTCTAGATGGTTTTGGAAAACCCTCCATTTGTCTCTGTAATCATAGTTCCTGATTTCTCAAGAGTCACCCCTTTAATATGGCCAATACTTATATTGGGTATAATTTGATAGGAAGGCTTTTGTTGCTAGAAGCCTTCCCCTCACCCTGGTTAGTGGATTTTATCTTTATCTTTAAAGGTTGGGCAGGCAACTGTAATATCTTGTTGAGGGGGAAAAAAAAACATCAATTGTTGGAAGAACCTGTAGATAAGATAACTAGTACATATAATAGCTAGACATTAGTAGCTTGGTTTGGATTTTGTTTTTTTTTAATGGTGAATGTTTCAAAAATAGTATTTAAAAACAAAGATGTAGGTTTCTGAATCTTTTAGGAGATTCAGGAGTCCGGCTGTTCAGTTAGTTCCTGGAAATAAGTTCTATGATCTTTAAGACCTTAAGTAAATTTGAGAAGCTTATCATGGAATATTTTTGCACAAAAAGGTGTGTTTCTGACCTGATATCGCAGATGTTAGAATTGTATCAGTTTCAAAACCAACTAGGGCTTGCATTGGTATACTTTCTTTTAGCTCCAGGAATTAAAGTAATTCATATAGGTCAACTAGCATTAGACTGTACTTAGTTCTTTCAATGGATGAAATTTGCAATAGTAGAATATCAACTAAGGTAGTAAAACAATATTGAAATACATAAAGAGGATGAGTGAGGATCTGATAGTAGCTGATTTATTTAAATTTGAAAGTAGAGACTATTAAATATTTCTGTGATTATTCAAAGTCAGTTTCATTGCAGACTAACGTATTTATGCTTAATACTGTTACTCCATTAAAAATTTTTTAAAGTATGTTATACTTCATTAGAACTAAATAAAGTATTAAACTATAAAAAAAGTATTTGTTATATCCACTTTAAATAAGTCCTTTTTATTAGATTGACAAGGACTGTTTGTTGCTAATAGGATCAAAGAGAAGCTGTAGTTTTCAAGAAACTAATCTATGATTTTAAGGGCCTTTTAGTAGTATTTATTTACATTCTTTACCTATACTATATTCTTAGGATTAAATGCTGTAAAATTATAGCAATTGTGTTTTTCACATTTTGTGAAAAGTTTAATCCCTGTTTAAATCTTGCTGAGCAAGGCAGAGATGTAATTGTTTAGCTTGAATGGGCAAAGATTCTCTTCATTGCCTTCTTTAATTAGTTATTTGTGAGGCTATCAAAAATTTTACCTATTTATAGGGTCTTCAGAAAGGTTTTTTTAGAATTGTCTTTTAAAATACCAATAATCAAGTACTTTGATAAACACTATTACACATTTTCCTGTGTTTCTATGGAGGTATTAAGATTGCAGACATAGTTGTGTTTCTGTAGCAATTCTTAATGAATGTTTAGAGGAGTTGCCTTTGCACATCCATAACCCATTAAAATTCAAGGGATTTTTATATTTGTTTCACAGATAAGAAAATACCCCCTAACATTTGTCTAAAATGGATGGTGTACTTAAATAGCAGTATGAATTCCATTTACAAATTGGTTTGTGGATATCATTTAATCCTGCTTTATAGATGTGCTTAATCAAGCAGCTGTACATTTTGACAGAAGTGACATACTTACTTTTTTTATTGAAGAGTTAAAGTCCTTACTGTTTCTCCCTTCCTCATGATCTAGTACTTGGTGACTTTTTATTAAGTGTACATGGTATTCTGTGTGTGAGCAACATCTTATTGCAATAAATGGAAAACCAGAAAATAACACATGCTGTTCTTTACTTCCTTCAGAAACCCCCAGAAGCTGCAACTGGAGACTTACCAGCCCTTTCTGATCTCGTTCCTATAATCAATGATCAGTCACAGTACATTAACCATTTAGAAGCAGAAGTGAAGTTTTGCAAGGTATTAGACAACATATTTCACCTGCTAAAACCCTGGACCCCTAAATATGAAGAATTGCTTTAAAAACAGCTTACACTTAGTCTTGAGACTGATTGTTGTAATGACCAAAACTGAGCCAAACTCAGTTCAGTAGATACTGAGCCTTAACATGCATCTTGGTGCCTGTGTAGTGTTTAAAGATCTTCAAAGACATTTTTACATCCTATCACAAATACAAATAAGCAATTTTTTAAAATAAGTTGTATGGAAATTCAAGCTACAAAAATACAAAGTCTATCTTTTGGGTATTCTTATTCTAAAAGGGTTAAAATAGTTGAGAATGTTAATCTAGGCTTTTGGTCTCAAGATGTATTTAAATGTTGACAGCTGTCTCAAGGAGCCTTACATGCAGTTCCTGTATCCTATAGGAGGAATTGTCAGGGATGAAAGATCGAGTACAAGTAGTTGTACTTGAAAATGAGGAACTCCATCAGAAACTGAAATTCTTAACTGCGGAACATATGTTGAGAGAACAAACTCTTCTAGATGCCTCGGTAAGCTTTTGGGTTTTGTTGTTTTAATCAGTGTTCAGGGACCTGATTCTTTTTAAGGAAGGCTATATAGAAGGTTATCCACAAACTGAATTGTAGTCAAATTTTAATGAGACTTTGTAAACATGGATTTCTGTGGATAACGTCATTAACATAGGTTGCCAACCTAAATAACTTGTTTATTGGTTCTTATATTCTACTGTAATAAAAATTATAAGATTCAATTTTAACATTTGTTTAAAAAAAAGCCTACATAATTATAACTGAAGCACTAATATTTTTATTTTAGGCAAATACGCAGAACTCCTGGCCTGTAGGTGGTAATGACTGTAGCATGCATCAGCCTGTCACCTCATCACCAGCACATAACAAAGATCAGGCTTTTGTTACAGCAGCTGTTGGAGAAATAGAAAAATGGCATGTAGAACTGGTTGGTATTAATTTTCTTTGCAGAGTCATACCTTTGCAAGACCTTTTGGTGCTTTGTCGTTGCTGCTGTTCTGATGATTAACTTTGTAACAGACATACAGGCAGAGTTTTGGTTGACTGAACGTTAATCTGAGGTCAAATTTCATTCTCTTAAACTTCATCTTATTATACTCTAATTAATATTGTTATCCGCTTAGACACAGATGGCAGGTTGTATCTGCAGATGTTGACTTTGCAGAGATAAGTCTTGTTTTAAGAATGTCCTGTCAGTGATGGCTCCAGTGTACTTTGGAGATTCTTAGCAGTAAAAGCAATGCACAAGCAGGTGGGAACGAGCTGATATAATGTAGGCAGCCCTCCAGGCAAGCTCTGAGTCTTTCTGCTCCTGGAGCAGCACAGGGTCAGTAAGGTTCAAAAGTGGTTTTGTGCAGTCTGTTTTCCCTAAGCTGAATTATACATTTTGTGCTTTTAGAGATACAGGGGAGCCCTAGTGATTCAGAGATGATGTTTTCTTTATCCTGTGTTTTTAGTTTGGAAAGATATTCTTTAATATTTTTGCTCTGAATGAATGGAGTAGCATTGCCATCTTTTGGGAAAAACATGGTTAACTGAAAGTTTTGATGTTTTTTATCCACGTACATATGTGTGCTGTGGAATTTAAAGGGTACTTTAATTCTTCAAGATAATTATATGCATTTATTAATTTTTCCCAGTAAAATATATTTTTGGTTTTGTGCATCTGGATCTGAAAAACCTCTTCAGTGATCCCTAATTCCTACAGTTGTTTGAAAGCTAGTTTTTACAGTAATTTCACTTCTTCATCAGCCATATTTAAAGCAAGAGAATCATATTGATTGTGACTTCTTTCTAAGCATCATAGTGAGCTAAATTTCTGGTGTTTTATCTGGTTCGTTATCACCACTTTATTTAATATTGGTTTGGTTGATTTATATATCTAGTTCTTCAACAGGTAATAAGAGTAACTCTCTGTATTATAAATAAATAGCCTATCTACTTGAAGTTCTTCAGAATTCCTCTTTTATTTCTGCTGACCTGTGGGAGAGTAAGAGCAAACTCGAGACAAGACCGTCACTTTGTGTAAATAATTGTAGAGGGCTGCAATTGGAGCTGGAGCAATTTACCGGATGACGATCTGGCAAGATGTATAGAAATAAGAAAATGGGAGGGTTGTTCATTTTGTAGACTTTCACAAGTGTGAAATATTTAGATTTCTCTGACATTAGTGTTTCAACAAGTTTATATCTTCAGGGGAAAAGAATGAATGTGGCTAATGTCTAGATTTATTTCTAAAGACAGTATTATGAAGAAAGCAAAAGACACTTTTCTCCCATCTTTTCTAAAGGAGAAACTAAAACTTCTTTATCAAGAAAAAGTCAATATCCTTGATGCTCAAATACAGTCTCTAAGGTAAAGTGAAATGTTTATTTATTTCTTAAAATTATTGTTAATAAGTTATCACTTCATAAGAACATGAACCACTCTTAATTTGAATTTAAGTGGGAGAATGTCTGAATGTCATGTTTTCTGATAGCATCCCTGAAAGCTGGTTTTACATGAAGTTTTCTCAAGTACAAATGTAGCAAAATTGCACGTACTACTGAAGGTACTGAATTATATGGCAACATTAGCAATACATAAATTTTATAAATTCAATTGAATTATTGTATTTATAGAAATTGCAACTTGATATAAAATGTCTTTATCCTTTTTACTCTTTTTGTTTATAGAAACATCATATCTGCTAAGGTATACTAATCAAAGGAAAAAGAGAAGTTAATTTTAACTTTTGTGAGCTCTTCCATAATTAGCTTTTTTTCTACTAATATTTCATATTGCAAGTTTTATAAATCTTAAGCATCAAACTAGTTTAGGCCACATAACGATTTTGGAGCAGGAAAACATACTTTTGAAGTGTGCAGGTAGTGTTTCTAGTCATGAAACCTGCGTATCTTTAAAAGCAAAAATATTTGAAAACAAGTCCTCATGTACTCCTCAAAATATTAAAGGTTTGAATAGATAGCAAACTATGGAAAAATACAGGTAGAGGCAACCACTTTAGGATTTGGTGTTCTGCAGTAAACTTCCCCCTGTATACCTGTATTCATGATACTGCTGCTGAATCTGTTTAATCTTGTTTTTCCCTAAATAAATTGTGCTTTCATATATCTGAAAATTCTAGACTTATGTGTGTGTGTAAAAAAGAGTTACTGGTAGGGAGACAACTTTTAAATATACCCTCTGCAGTGATGAAATCTTAAACGTGCAATGCCAATTGGGCTCATGAAAGTAAAGGAGGATCTTACATTTCAGCTACATAATCCAATTTTTTAACATCCTTTCCCCCCCACCCCCCACTTGGCTTGAATTATTATATATATATTCAGAAATAAATATTGGAGTCTAAAATAGTCTGAAAATTTCCACAAGTACGTTATTCAGCCTCCTGATTTCCCGTAAGGGGCATGATCTTTCAAACTGTAAGCTCTGCAAAGTACTTGAGCATTTGCTAAATCTTAATTAAAATGAGAAATTATATTGCTTTCAGTGACACTATCCTTGTTTCTAACATTAAGCATGAATTTATGTAGGACTCGCTGATTTCTGTCCAAGATTTCCCAACAATAGTTCTGTTGTGCCATAACTGTCTAAGGATATATGCAGAGCAAATTCTGTTCAGGTTATAGTGGATTATATTTAATAGACCAGCTACTAAAATTGGAAAAAGTGCACAGAAGACTTCCCAGATGGAAATAAGCATGCATGCAGTGTATATATCATGTGCACAGTAAATCCAATGCAACCAGAATGTGTCAGACTTGCTATGTGTGTGCTGCCCAGATGGCCTGCATAAGAAACCAAAAGCTTTGGATTCATTGCACAATTTGTCAAATTGATCTATATGTGCACAGTGTGCGTTTGTCTGGAACTTCCTGATGTCAGCATTCCTACTGCTTGCACTCTCTCCGGCCTGACAGATGCTTGGAAATTCTGGAGAAAATTCTTCAGAGCACCTGGTAAAAATTTCAGAGACAATTAAAAAAATTATTTTTTTTTTTCTGGAGATGTGGTTGACCTCAAGTTTGCGTGTATCAGAGAGAAAGTGCTGAATACATCTGGATTTTGTCTAGGGAGCATAGACAACTTTTGCTTTATATTGCAACTTTACAGTTAATTTGAGAGTAGAGAAGAAATGTGAAGTTAGTGATGTTATTAGTAAGAAAGACAGAAAAAATTTTAGATAGGGTATTGAAATATTTATACAGCTGATAGCATTTCTTGCTAATGAATCCTTTACTTCAGACAATATGTAAGCCTACAAGTTTTGTCTAATAATTTTCTGTGTAAATTCACTATCTTCTGATACTACAAGGAAGGAACAAATTAATAATTATTTTGTTTTGTCTAGTGATAATTTTAATTGGGCGATTCAACTATTATTTCTCTGTTGAAGTCTTCCTTAGGCTGCTGAAATGCATAAAATAATGTTCATTACAGGGATTCTTACTGTTCTTTTTGGGTTGCATCTGTAATTACATATTGCATATAAATATACGCTGTAGAAATGTTTGATTGCTCAAATATTTTTTATTTCTTCTTTCTAGAAAAGACCTTGCAGAATCTCAGAAGACATGCAAAGATTTGGAAGGAAGGCTAAAACACCAGAAGTCACTCGTTGCAGCCACAAATTCTAACCGGATTGGTGGTCTGTGTCTGAAATGTGCACAACACGAAGCAGTTCTTGCACAGACTCATTCTAATGTTCACATGCAGACCATCGAGAGGGTAACAAAGTAGGTTTGGGAGGGTGTTTACTTTCTCATTGAAAGTACAGTTTTACTTACTTTAAATCATGTAGTCTCAATGTTTTGTGTTGCATTCAGAGGGAGATGTGTCGTTATGGAACAATGGAGTCCCAAGCTGAAGTTATAATGCTAAAGTCAACGGTAGAATATGAGTGTAGGTCGCAACCACTTTGAAATCCGTTGTAGTTTTGCTGCTTATTTCAACTGGGAAAGAATGTTAGTCATTGTCTTATAATTATGATACCTTGGGCTGTCCAGATAATCAGATTGTTGATAGTCTGTTTCCTGCACTTTTTGTACAAACAAGCCCTTCACTCTGTCAAAAAAAAAATATTATGGAAGTCCATTATGCAAAAATTCATGATCTTTCTGAAGTTGGAAGTTTTTCTGGCTCCACTTTATTCTCCTTACATTTGGGAAACTTACATCAGCAGTGTAATCCTTTTTTTCCCCTTGAATTTACTTAGTAGGTCAGGTGTTTGGCATAGGATGCGTTGCTCCTCCCTAACTACAATAATTCTGGGGAAAAAAGTTCCTTTGGATAAAAATAAATGAAATTATTTGCTGCAGCTTTTTTTTTTTTTTTTAATTGTAGCTTTTATTTAGATGACTTTAAAAAACAGCTATATGGGATGAATATAATACATATAATTCAGAAATCCCAACAGCATTAATTTTTTTTTTTCTTAAGAAATTCTGCTAGTTAATCATCTTAAAAACTCTCTCCCTTTCTACTTGCTAGTAATAATGATAGGATACTGCAGCCTTCTCAAAGTTTGTTAAACAGCCATCTACTTACTGTCAGATATTTGAAGCTTTCTGAAGGATTTCTGAAGTTTTACAGTAAGCCTGCTGGACATGAGGTAGTGGGTCAATTGGAACAGGAAGACTGAAGGGACGTAGTACATATAGTCTGTCAAATGGATATTATCTCTATGAGTTAGATGACTGTTGCTAGAATTTATGTATTTTTCTATTGTGAAGTCCAAGAATTTTCTGGGAAAGCTCTCTGTTGCTGAAAAGTCATGTTTCAAAGTCTACTTTTGTAACAAAAGTAATTATTTGTCACAGACAGTGGAAAATATGAACAAAGTATAAATCAGTACGTTCTTGTCATCTTGTATTATAGTGCAGTTTGAAATAAAAGATTTGAGCTGAGCTATTTATCTCTCTTAAACTGTTATTTCAATTTGAGATTTAACAAAATCTGAAAGCTATGTCTTCCTGTGGTGTAACTTATTAAAACCAAAGCTATTTCAGTAGGGGTTTTCAATGGGACTTTGTCCAAATCTTGTTGAAACGAAATTTCAAAATATGACTGTTAACTTCCTGGCAAATACAACTGTGTTACCATTCCACACAACATGAAGAAAAAAACCAAACAAATCCAAACACAAGAGTTTTCAGCTAGAATCTCTAGTTGCACTTAAACCAGACAATTTTACTCTGAATTTAGAAGCTTTCAACATATCAAAATAATGACAAGGTAAAGTTAAGTATTACAGTTTTACTGACTGTGCTTCACTGTTTGGTATAGATCTCAGTTTCTTTGTTAACAAAAGTTCAGAAAGGATGTGGAATCCAGAAGTCTTATTGTTTAGTTTAGTTTAGTTCCAGTTTGCAGCAAAGGCCTGTTGATTTTCATTTGATATACTTAGTGATCTGAATTACTGGTTGAACCTAGCCCTTTTATTTTTTTTTCCTCCTTATTTTACATTTAATGACAGTGTAATTTCATATTGCTTCAATCTGGTTTTTTTTTTCAGAAACTTACCTTTTTTGGGTTGGTGTTTTGGGTTTTTTTTGTTTTTTTTTAGCATGGATCCCTGTTTTATAATGCCAACAGAATGTTACTCAGCTTCAATATATTTATGATTTGAGCTCTGCTGTCATTACTGGCAGTTTCACTAACGGTCCGTCCTTCTGAAGTGAAGGACTGGTCAGCAAGCAAATGATATTTTTAATATCTGCCAAGTTAGCGATATGCTGTCTTTCACTCTTAACCCATGCTGGTTTAAGTCTTGCTTCTCTTACCACCCTTATGTCTTTTATCTGTTAATATTTTATATTTGATATACCTGTTGGGTTTTTTCTCTTGAGAAAGGATATAGAAGAAATATCTGATTTTTCTTTGTATGCAGAGAAAGGGATGACTTGATGGATGCACTTGTTTCACTGAGACGAAACATGAAAGAGATGCAGCAAAGAGAATCTAATGCTTGTGAGCAAGTTAAAAAAGCTGTGCAATTGGCAGAAGAGGCCAATTTAGAAAAAACAAAGGTAAATTCATGAAAAAATGAGAGCTTTTCAGTATTCAAATCTACTGCAAATGTTAATTAGTTTTCATGTTAATGAGAGAATACATGCATATGACCTTTATAGTCTTTATAGCAGTAGATTTAAAGGGATTGCACTGTGTGACTGTTTCTGACCAGTAACATGAACTCTGTATTTGAGTTCTTAAATTCCCATCAAGGCTGTAGGTTGTGTTGCATTCTTAGGCCATCGTTTAACTTCTGATGTAGATTCACAGCTAGGTGATAGAAATTGAATGGTAGAATTTTCAAAGGCATTCATGATATGTAGAAGGATAATTCTCATATCACGTTTCTGAGCTAATCTGGAAAGAGTACTTAAAATGCGCAAGTTTTTTGCCTGAGATGAGTGCAGTGCAAGAACTGATTAGCTAACAGAACTCTTTGAAGATGGGAAGTCCTGTCTGATACTACCTACAGGAAGCTTTTGGTGCTATGTAAATAATAATGATAAAATCAGTTTTGATCTAATGCATGTGTTAGCCCTAGTTACTATACACAATCAACTGATATTGACCTAAGTTATTTCTTTGATATTTAGTGACATCTACTGTATTATTAGTGAATTACTGTGCAATTGAGAGAGGGTTGTTTGTTTGTTCTGTTTTGTTTTTTAAATGAAATGCCATTGTTTTTAATAGTGGACAAGGTTGATATAATTCTGGGGGAATATTGGGGGAGAGCATCTGTCGTTTGTTTCACTGGCCAGTCTGGCCCAAACCACGACATTCTTCTATTGATCAAATTAGCAGTAGTGGTTGGTATTATTCATCCAATGCTGTAAGAGTGTGTGTGTGTAGGGTCTTTAACTATAAACAGTGGGGAAAAAAATAATGAGAGTTGGAAAGCCTAGGTACTTGTTAAATTTAACTTCAGTGTATTACAGCTCCTGTTTTTTTACTGAACAAAGAGAGAAAGAATCCTTATGAGCCTACGGTTCACCTGTCACATCCTGTCCCTGAGCGGTTAAATTTTCTAACTGCTTACTTTTTTGGGTGTGGGGTCTACGGTTTTCTGATAGAAATACTATTCACTTACTGCTCTTTAAAATTGCACAAAATACTTTTCCTCCTCTATGCAATAAAGTGAAGTTATCTGATCTTCCTTTTTTTTTTTTTTCATTTGGTGTTGGAAATATTTATTTTAATATTTAAAAAGGAAAATCCCTATAAAGTTTTATTCAATGTAACTCATGTTAGAAAAGTGGCCTAAGAATAAAACTTAGTAAGATGAATTAGTAGAACTTTTAATAAAATGGGTCTTCATACCTATACTATTTCTGCCTCTTAAAGACAGCAGCCCTGTAGGGTCTCTACTGGCCACCTTCTTCACTGCAGCAAGGAAATATGAAGTGCTATCTGTTTGTATGCAAGACTGAATAGTAGTCTGTTTTTTCCATGCTCAAAAAATGTTGTAATATGAAAGAACAGGAAGAAGTCTTTTACTTAGGATGCATTACTTTAGCATTATTACATGTACTGGTATTTCTTCTCGTAAGTACAAACCATCCTTTATTTTCCCAGTCCTATTCTACTCTTAAGGTGAAGTGCTGTTTTTCTTTGTACTTATCATGGAATCCAATAGAAGAGAAGTGAGGAGTTAAACACGTTGGGCTTCTAAATCCTGTAATTGCAATTTCATCATCCTGTTGACAGAAACTCTAACCTCAGGTGCTTATCATTTAAAACCACCATTTTTTCTTGCCTTCTGGTTGTCTCTGTAGTTTGTGGCCTCTTGCCTATTACATAGAGCAAGGAGGAGATCTGGTAAAGCTAAACTTCCCTAGTTGAAGCAAATCCGGGAATGTATTTTTAACATAAATGTCACAGAAGAATAATTGTTTGAACTGTTCATTACGTAGTCAAAACAGTGGAGCTAACAAAATAGACGTTTCTTCTTGCAACTTCTTTCTTCTAGAGTTGCACTGTTTTACATGTCTACCAAACTACACCAATATTATGCAGACAATTGTTTGCTGCTGATGATGATACATTCCTACAGAAAAAGATTCAAGGCAACAACAGAGGGATTCCGTCACCAAGTTAGACTTGTGATAGGAAAGAGACCTTGAGGAGGATCCCGTAGGATTGACATAAACCTAATGGAGACTGTTACAGCATTCTCTAAAAATTGTGGTTTAATTTGCTTCCCTCATGAACAGGCCAACACCAAGGAAATTGCATATAGGGAATTGGTGTTAAGTAAAAGAAAAATAAGCACTTTAAACTGATTTCAAAATAAAGGGTAATAAGGCAGGATTCCTAAAAAGAGGTTACTTTAGCTTCCTTGAAATAGGATAAGCTGAATATCAGTGAAAGGGTGACATGAAACCTAGTTTACTCATGGGCTAACAGGCTGCCTTTAGGGTGCTTTGAATACTTCGATTTACTTTTAATGGAGTAGTGTATTTCTGATTTAAACTGACATAACACTCAACTCCTAGCCCTTTGGCAGGGATGCATCAGCATAAATTGATAGATTTTATTTTTTTTCCCTCTAGTTTGTTTAGAAGACAGTGTCTACTGTGCTTCTTGCACATGAACTTATGTTTCTTTTATTTTGATAGAAAACCCATCTATCTATGTTTTAGCCCATCAAATTAAGCAGGACATTTATGAGTTTTCAGTAGAATTAATCTGCATTTGATGAACCTGAAACTAAAAAAAAAAAAAAAAGAAGTTTCTTTGTATCTTTACTTACTTCTTCCTGGTTTCTTCTTAGCCTTCTGCACTCAGTAATTCACTTCAGGGGGAGAACAAGTGGAAGTGCATATATTATTTGTTTGTTTATTTTTTATTCAACTATACAGTTAGGCAATAACCTCGGTGTTTACAAGTAGTCAAATATTGGAGGCTGAGTCTGGTGATATACATTCAGGAATTTTAAATGCAAGGCAAATAATAAGCTTAGTTTTAGAAGAACACCTACTTATTTGGAAAATGCCTCCGTCTTTGCCATGACTCCTAAAAGCAATTAGATTTCTAAATTACATTAGGCTATGTGTATACATACAAACATATACATCTGTCTTCAATTTGTTAGTCCTGTTCTAGAGGTTAACACAGTAGGGTATGTATAAACATCATAATAGCTATGTAAAAAACCAAAAGACATCCTTTCTAATAGCAAATTGGTTTCTCTGAAGGCATTAGGTAAATACTGTATTTTTCAAATTTTAGGTTTCTTCAACTTAAAAATAGTTTTTTCTAGGCTCTAGTCCAGTGTGAGCAGCTGAAAAGTGAGATGGAACGGCAGAAGAATCGTCTTGAAAGGGAATTAGCTGCCCAGCTCAATAAGAGGACTAATGAAAAAGAAGCACTGCGGGAAGAAATGAAAAAGGAAAGGGAGGACTTGGCAGCAATGGTATGAGTTGGTTTTTTTCTGTTTGTGTATCACAACGAGCATATTGTCCTCTTTAAACTTTCTGTATGCTTGTGTTTCATTTTGTTTCAGTTTTGGATTTGAGAGCTCAGTAAATCACTTCCACCATTGCTTTAAAGCAGTGGTAGATAAGTGATCCTTTGAGTCTGAATAACTGGGTTTTATGCTATGTCACTAGATACATACTAAGTTGTTGATGTTATGTATTTTATTTTGGTTTGCATAATATTTTCTAATTCATTTTGTCAGAATAGGAAAGGGTTAACTAACATGTGCTGTGAGATTTGTACCTAGCTTCTTAAAAAGATAATTACTTAGGTTGCCAAGTCAAGCATTCAAAGTCAGTACATGTCAAATTTAGGATTCTTTGCTTCTTTCAGCTTACATATACATATATATGAATGTTATACTATCATAATTGGATTCTAATACAGTATTTTTCAGAATTATCTTTTTATATGCTTAATTTGCTCACCTGTAGAAATGTGTTGGAATCTCACTTCTCACTTTTACTGCTGTTTATAAACTCTCTCAGACAGATCTGTCTCATCATTTATACCATGACCATTTTAACAGAGCCTTGGTAACCTTGTTTTAGACTTTTACATGATAGTATAGTCTGAGTATAAAACATAAGGGGTTTCTGCCCAATGAAATCTGCAGAGGAAACCTCATGCCTAACAGCAATAAGCCTGTGAGATGTGACAGAGAAGGCACTTCTAAGGGGATTCGAGAAAGAAGTGGGAAGAAAACTAAAGAGATAAATGTTCCACGAATTAGTGGTTTTCATGCTTGTTTGATGTTTAGCCTCTTCAACCACTTTCTGGTGGAGGTTTGGAAACAATATAGTGAATTTCTCGTCTGATTGTAGGCTTTTTCCATATTTTTTGCCTCTTTTTAGAAATAAGCCATACAGTTTATAAAATCTGGAGACTGAACAGGATAAACTAAACATTTAAAAAAAGAAGAGGTTCTTTGGTAGTATTGTCGCTTGGGAACTGGCTGGAAAGCTACTAGCATAAACAGGGAACTAAGGTGATATGGTTGTATTTCTCGTATTATGAGATGGTGGAATAATATTCTGAAGCTGCTACAGGGAGTCAAAGCCTTTGACTCTAGTTCCAGGTATTAAAACAGGAATTAAGCACAGTGTTAGGGGCTAAGTGAACTGCTGTAAGTGATCATCAGAAGTCTGTTGCCAGGGAAACTGAAATTAAAAAAATTAACCTTACACTGGAGACAACGAGACATTATTAAGCAATTCCTTGTTTGAATCCTTGCTATCTATTGGAAGTTATCCCTCTTAGGCGTTTAGTTACAGATTTGCTTTAGGGCAGAGCATGCACTCCAAAATATAGCCTATTAGACAAGCATTTCATGCCTTTTTTTGGTGGAATAATTCACTCCATGTCACCACATTACTTCTTATTTCATCACACACTGAGATGAGTGTTACTGGTGCTGATTCCCACTTTGAGTAGATGTAGTCCTTTTTTAAATCCTACATACACATTAAACAACATATAGGGACACTATCATGAAGTCATGCTTGGTAATTAAAGATATGGGATGACTTTGTAGAAAACTGTGATCTATATGCACGATTTACACCTATGTATGATTAACTACTTTCATGTTTCAAGATTATGAGATGGTAGAAATTGTATGTTGTGCATCAAGTCAACCTCTATATGAGTATTTTATCAGTTATTTTATGAAGTGATTTGTTTGAAGGCAAGAATTGACATGGTACATAAATCAGGTGGATGTATAATGAGTGAAAAATAGTTATGAATATATAATCCTCTAGGTTTGGCTTTGAATTCCTGTAAGTTAACCTAGAACTGTCAGACACCATTATTTCCACTTATATTAGTAAGCTTCAGGGCTAAATAGCTGAAGGGTCACTGTCTCTGTTTTATTGTTACAGTTTTTTACCATTCAGCAAAACTTGATCTGAGTTACATTAGCATTTTTAACATACTATTTCTATATGGTTTTTGTACAATATCATGCTTTGATCTATAGTGCTGAAATGTTTTCTGAACTTGAAAATTAATTTAAGGTCTGTGGTTGCAATGACAGTTTTCTTTAGCTGAGGGAAATGATTTGGTTTAAAACAACCTACGTAAGGATGGATAAGAAGGTGTTAAATAGTACTCTTACGGCTGCAAGACTAATGCAACCAGCTGCTTCTGATACTTTGTCCATGCTAACAAGTCCTGGAGACTTAGTCCAGTTGATTAAAAGTTTCAAATAAAGTACTGTATGATAAATCAATTCAAAATAATGAACCTATTTTTTAAATCATTGAGCCATATTGTCTTATGTTTTTAATTTATATTTTTGTTACGTGTTTTTATTGTATGTATTTGACTTTTTGGTATAATTTTAAGTCCTGTGTATTTTGGCTACATACAGTTGCTTTCAAGGAGAAAGTCCCACAAGATTTAGATCTGTGATTAGTCACATTGTGTCATTACAGTGTTCTTGGGCTTTTTGCAGGTGATGGCCATGTCTGAGAATGTGGCCATGTTGGAGGCTCAGGTAGAGAGAATTACAAGGGAAAAAAACTCTCTAGTTAACCACTTGGAAGAATCGCAACATCAGCTTGCATCTCATGAAATGGAGATGAATAAGGTAGGCATTTATAAATGAGTATTGAGCTTGGTTTTCCTTGTCATTGTGACCTGAAAGATGAGAATTTTTTTCTTTCTGCATTTTCCTCTGTATTGGTAAAGAACGTGTGATAAATGTAAACTTCATCTAAATATCCCAGAGGCACAGTTTTACAAGGAAAAAGATAACTCTTTCAGTCTGCCAAGTCACCTTGTGGTGCAAAAGCTAACCTTTTTGCCTTGCAGACTATGCACATCGCTGTTTAAAACTGCAATCCTCCAATCCTGTATTTCCTCCAAATTGCATTTGGTGTGAATGAGACAACATAGTATTCAGTCCTGTCCTGTAATTGCTACCTCTGGGATATGCAGTGCTAAAATAAAGGGGCCTGTATCAAATCACTGTTTTTCAAGTACGTTCCTGTAGAATTCGTATGTGGTATACTGCTTTATTCATAAATATTGACAGTATGCCTTTTACAGAGAGATCTTTCCTCCAGTTAAGAATTATAGCTTGACATCTATCTATGCATGTGTATCACTCCTGGGTACTTTATTTTCCACATTTCTCACTCAATTAGAGCCTTAATGTGGGTCACAACATGAGAAAGAAAAAACAATTGCCATCCAAAATTTATGCTGGGAGATGACACATTGTTAAAGTGATTATTTTTATTAGCTTAGTTTCATCTTTCACTTGTTATAGAAGTAGCTTCAACTTCATGAAGATGAGGGGATGCTAAATTTCTATTGAATAGGCAATCTGAGAATTCAAATTTGTTACAGCCTCTTGAAATATCTATATACCTTACCAATAATCCTAGGGCCAATCCTACCTCCCCAGTCATTAATTGCAAAGTTTTTGGGAGTGATTAATTCTTTAGGGCTCTGGCAACTTCTAGAAAGGTTTTTAACAGTTCCTGTCTTCCTCTGCTGCCTCTGCTGGTAGAAATAGGTGAAAGTATTGCAGGAAATTTACGCCAAAACATCATCCAAACTTATTAAAAAATTTAATTCAATTTCAGCTGAAAGACAAATGAAGGGAGCATTTTAAGAATGTCAAAATGGTTTGATTTACCATTTCTGAAACACACTTTTGGTTTTTCAGACTGGTTTCACAGGCACGTAGCACCACTAACAGGGATGAGAAGGGGGAAGAGGTAGTGTACGTATAAATATCCATTGGTCTGGAAAGAACAATTTTATAGCCAACCGATTTGAAGCAATCTCTCAGGACAGTAACACTGTGGTTCTAGTCCCTGCTTCAGTTAACGTTAATTGATACAAAGTTGAATAGGTAACTGCCTTGCAGTAGTCTATGCTGTGTTTTTATGGCACTGTCCTGAGAGATTGGAAAACTGCATTTGTCTCCCTGTTCTGAATCGAGAAGTCTCAAACATCCTGGAGGAAGGTCCTGACCATTGAGCTGTCGGGACTATGTGCATCACCCTGACCTTTTTCATTGGCTATGTAAGTGACACCTATGTCTGCTTGTGAATCTGACTCCTTGTTTCCAAACTCAGTTTGCCATTATTGAAAACAGCAAAGAGCAATACTTTTGCTTTTGAGTTTTATCTGAACTACTTTTTTTCTGCTTGCACTAGAAGTCAGGGAAGGAAGTTTAGAGTGAGAATCTCTTTCCTTCTTTCTGAACTATGAGGAGACTGAAAAATCCATTATCAGCACCATCTGCTGATTATTCTGTGTTATTCACTTTGTATGATGTATGGGGGAGCTGAAGACAAGGATGGCTGTATTTTTTTTTTCTTTTTTTTTTTAATTTCACTTGAAGGAAGTGACATATCACACTTTGTTACATCCTTCATATAAAGAAAGGAGGTGGTAGAAAGACAGGCTTGGCAATCCATGCAGTTGCATTTTGGGATTTTTTAGTTGCAAAGGATATTTCAGTATTTAAAAAAAAATGATGCTTTAGAACTTTGCCATTCTTCAGAGCATTTGCTACCTTGATTTATTTGAAACAAGGCTAAATTTACAAGCTGTCCTTTGAATTTATAAGTGATGCTGCTTCTTAAAGTTAAGACAGTTGGTTTTGTTTTCTCCTAAAGTGATTTCATTCCAGTATGCATATTTACTTTTACCCTACCTTTCTTTTAGAAGAAGAAAAAAAACTAGTGGAAATGAGAAGAGGTATGAGACTGAAAAATAGAAATTAATTTGGGTTGTAGAATGTGTGTGAGGACACGGTTGAGAAGCACAGAGGATTGTAGCAGCAAATTAAAAGTGTGCACATTTAGGAAACAAGTCTGGTGAAAGAATGTAAACGGGGCAGAGAAGCAGAGTGAGTTGGAAAGAAAGTTCTCTAAGAGTAGCTGCAAGCAAACACATTTGCATTCTCATTAGGGAATGTTCATGTATTTATGGTTGGTTAATTAAGGTGAAATGAACAGGCACAAATTGGAGGTGATTGCACAGGATAAGGACGAAAAGTGGACAGCTTGTCCACTATCCTTCTCCATTCCCAACAGATAAGATCAAATAGAATTCTTTACAAGTCTTGGACTGGGAAGCAGGAGAGTAAGATCCTTGCACAGCTGTAGTGAGAGTTATGTGGGAAGGATTGGTGTGGGTTTTTTTTTTCTTTTTTTCCTCTAACCCCTCCCCAGACCCTCTGAAGTTGAGCTGCCTTCAGGTGGAAAGGAGTGAGGAGGTAACATAACAAACACCTCGACAGCAGAGAACAACTGTTGCCCTTGTGGAAGTGTTACTAGATTTCTTTAAATGTTGCTTTGATCCCTTTCTTCTGGCCCATGCATACATTTGAATTAGGCATTGTTTTTAAAGAGTTTGTCTTTAGTTTGTAGTAAGTCTACAATGCTCTGATCTAACTTTGAAAATGATCGTATTAACACCTAAACATTTTCTTTCTTAACAGTGGAAAAATGGCAAGATAAGAAACTACAGCCTTCTATAGGAGTGTGATAGATCCTTTACTTCTAGGTTTTGAAAGTGTTGGCATAGACTTTCTTGGGATTTTAGAGAGAATGGGAGAAGAATATAAAACCAGCAACTGTAGTTTAACTGTATTTAGTAGCACATATATTTACAACATAAATATTTATACTTAGCAAAATCTTGATCCAAATATAATTGAATCTAGAAGGCACTGCATATTTCAAAGTTAATGACTATATGGAGAATTCAGATCCACCTTTTTATATAAAAACATTTACCATATGTAGTCTTAAAATATCTTTAAATTAAAATATGTTGCATTTAAATGACCTCTAGAGGGCACCAAAAGATCTAATTGCAAACCCTGGGCTATGGATTCTTCAAGCTACAGATCGTGTTGTCTGCATAATCTAACAGGTGTGTGGAGAAATGCGCTATCAGTTGAATCAAACCAAAATGAAGAAGGATGAGGCAGAAAAGGAGCTCAGAGAGTACAGAACAAAAACTATAAGGGAGCTTGAAATTAAGGACCAGGTAAGAGATAATACTGCTATAACTTTGCAGTTATTAGAAGCCTAAGTAGGGTTATTTCGTGAAGCTGGAATGATTCGTTTTTCTAATAGTGGTCATTTATTACTGTTAAATGGTTTCTAAATTAATGGCAACAAGCCAGCTATTACTGTTAAATAAATACCTCTTGGTTATCTTATTCTTGTTTTCAGCCCTAGTATGTTCAGTTTTACATAATACTCATCCCATGCTGTCATATAGCATTACTCTGTCATATGTATTCATACAACGTACTTAAATTGTATGTACTGTATGCATATGTTTATGCACTTTTTCTCACAAATAAATCCACACATAATTACGTATACATGCAGCCTGACAAAACATTAAAGACTCTGAGTATAACCTAACTATACCAAAAATGAATATCATTTATCTTCCAGTTTCTTTAAAGATTCAAGGTTAATGAATGCTGGGATTCATAGAAAAGTTTGAAAAAAAAAAAAAAAAAAAA
>VYXH01002036.1:716028-736758 GCA_013397275.1 Burhinus bistriatus
AAAAGGCAAAACCAAAACAAAAATAACCTTCTAGAAAAAATAACTGTATAAAAATTCCACTAGATATTAATTGTTGATTATCTAAAACTGTTTTACAATAATACAAAAACCAGTATATGCCTTACAGGTAGTCTGAGAGATACCATCCCATGCAGTAACAAAGATTATTAGAGTAACGTGCAACATACTTGGCAAACAGCTTGAACAGGTGTAATCTGCGTCTTTTGAAGTGCCCTTTTTGTGTAGGTTCTATCCGTTTTTCTCTAGATATTCAAACTTGCAGTTATTCCTTCATAAGTTGTGATTTCCACATGAGGGTGGATGTCTTCTGAATACACAGATATATAGGATGCACGAGGATATTTCTTTATATATGAATTTTGTTATTAGAGCAGCCTATCTAACAGGCTTTAAATTATTCTTTTTCTTGTAAATAAGTGAACTAATTGGTTCCTGTGTAAGAATATATGTAGGGAAAAGTGCAGTATTTCTAAAATTATATTTTTTTTACTAGTTCACCAAAATCCTTATGTAGGACAGTAAGTTTATTAATGTAGTAAAGTTTGAGCTTAGGCTAGAAGCAGTATTAATTTAAATTAGGATCAAAAGATATGTCAAATCAAAAAGAGAAGTTTATTAGATAAAATAACTGTTCAATATGTATAGAAAATCATATAGAGCAGAAAAACAGGGGCCTTAAAGCATTTTGTTTTCAGGGTTGGCTTTTTTTCTTTTCTTTTTTTTTACTCCTGCATCCTTTAGGCCTAAGGACACTTTAAAAAACAAAAAACAGGCTTGTCGTCTGTGTCTTGACAGATATCACAGATAAGAGAGTTGGCATAATCTTGGCATACAAATAAAACAGGATGTGTTTAATAAGATATTTGAAGAAGTATCTTGGATTTTTAATCGTGTTCTCCAACTTGCTTCAGGATTGCCTTTTGAACAAATTGCAAAATTTAACAAAATATTTTAACCTCATGTATAGACATACTGGTATTTTATTCAGTGTGGGAATGAATACACCAAAATATGGTGATTTATAATTTGATATAATTAAAGTGAAATGCTGGGAGGGGGAGTTCCTGTCAGCAAAGATTATTAGAGTAACTCAGTAATTACATAAAGTAAATTATGTAATTACGTTAAAAAAAAATTATGTTGTTCAAATATGGTTCTTAGTTCCTTAAAAAAAGGAAAACAAACTATTTTGAAATTCTCAGGCTCTGCATCTAGCAGCTGTTTTATAGCTGTGGCTCTAGTAACCAAGAAAGTTCTGTACAGGTCCTATTATTATTTAACATGTTAAAAGACAACCAAGAAGAGTGTGTGTACATTTTGGGTGTTTTTGGGGGTTGGGGGAGTGGGGTGGGGGGTGTTGTTCAGTTGTTTTAAATCAAGTTTGAACAAATGTTAATAAATCATTGCAAATTATTTCATTTAAATGAAATGAAAACAGCTCAATCACATCTAGCTTTGTATTTATAGAAAAACCTAAAATGTTTCATCTTATATGGCACTGAATAGCAAACAGTAATTGTTCTTTGGTCTCTCAGCCATGACCTGACCTTCTGGCTAAGAGACAGAGTTGATACCTTCCTTGGCCACCATCTGTTCATAATAAATACATATTTATTTTTTAAAAGTAGAGAGACAATAATGTATGAATATTTTCATGCTATTTTATATTAAATGGTGCATTTTTCTGTTTCAAAGCAAAGAATCATGTTTCAGGTTGTCTTTTGGTATATTGAAAGTCAGTTTACTGTTTCTTGAGGTATGATTGTATTTTTAATTGTACTGTGGATAAATTTTTGGTTTGAAGATGTATTTTCATTTATATGTAGTGACTCTTAAAATGCGATTAAAGTTATTCAGGAGTGTCAGAATAGGCAAAAATCTCCACAGGTGCAATTTAGGATCATCAGATATATACACTTATATGTCAGTAAATACAGATAAATATTTATCATATACTGATATTTATAACGTTCTTCAAAACTGAATGTGTATCATTTAAGAAAATTAAAGGGAGTATATATCTTTGGTCTGATTCTGTTTTATTCTAATATCTGTTTTCCTATCTTTATTACTTAGTTAGGACTAATGACAAATATTGGCACCTAGGTATGACTGACTACCTGTTATTAATTTTTGACATGAATATTTCTTAAACTAAAAACAAAGAAGCAATGAACAGTGTTACAACTTAAATTGAATGAGTGTTTTGTAATATCATCCATCATGATCCTGATTAACATTAGGATTATGGAGGAAGCCGGGGGGAAGCCATATACCACACAGTTTCTCTATACAAAACCTGCATCTGTTCATCTGGCCCAGTATGTTGTAAAGTAGCATAACCTACTGCCCTCTCTTTTTCTGTCTCGGCCCTCCCATTGTGGTTGTAGCTGTGCTGAAATAACAGTGCCTTACTTAATACTCTTCCTCCTTAGGAACAAGCTTTATAAGTTATACGGGTATAATGCCTTCATGGCAGTAAACTGTGTCCACACTAGGGGTTGTACTAGCACAGCTATATCAGAGAAAAGTCACGCCCTAAGCTAAATAGCTGTTATCAGAACAAAAATTGTGTGGCATATTTGACACAGCAGGACTTCACTTTTATAATACTTTTTCTGTGAATTTCGAAGCACTGCATGGTATAATTTGTGCATTTCTAATAGAAATCATAATTCTGACACACTATGAAATTGTTTCCTCAGGTTAGCATCACTTGCTCTTTTCTGCTCTGTATTATAGAAATAAAAATGGAGTACACTGTTAATCATTTGCTTTCTGTTTGTCTGCAAATCATTTTTATTTGGTTTATAAAAAGCTGGCAAGCTTCAGCATGTAGAAGTGAAAGCAGTTTTCTAGTATTGATTTATGCAGCCCCAGCCAATTTGGGCATCATCCTTATTAGATAGTTCTTACAGGTAACGTTGCACCGCTGGGAGTTGTGGTCTCTTTGTAATAAAGCATTAGGACATGTTAAATCCAACTTCAGAAACTAACTGAAGCTTTTAAATTTTATTTTACCATATTTTGAGGAATCAGATAAATACTTTGTGTAGAAATAAATCCAAGCCGGTAATCTTGAACTGTAAAAAGTCATTCTTTTAATACTGTCTTTAAAATTGGGCAAACATAGTTTGAAGTGGGGGATTACAGAATTCTGTTGCCTACCTTGTAGGTGACAGAATGAAAAGCTCCAGAAATATTATATCAAAACCCACAGATTTTTTTAGAGTTGCCTGTATGGAAGTTCATGAGCCCAAATAAAAAAAAAGTTGGAGAGTCACTGATATGCACAACCTATGCAAATGGAAAGAGCTACACATCAAAGCATTTTTGTGTAGTATGACAGAATCTAAATGATGTCTCTGTACACTATAGACTGACAATTTTGCAGACAAATAAAAATCTGGCAAAATTGCAGTCCAAAAGCATTTTGCCAAAAGGTATTTTGGGAATGTTTATCTCATTTGTCATAAATCCGTGATTTATAGTAACCTAATTTAGACATTATAAGTGGAGAGATTACTGACTCTGTCTTCATCAGAAATAATGCAGGCCAAGAATTTGGGTATATATCCTGGAAATGCTGCAGTGTCCGATGCAAGACTAATGCAACCCTCTGAAGACACTGATTAACTGAAATGTCGTCTTATGAATAGGTGTCAGGCTTCCATGTGTCTGGCCTTAAAAAAACCTAGATTTTTCACAAGCTGGGACATTCAGGGTATCACCAGATGTTTTGAAACTTAATAAAATTGCAGGTTTCAATAACGCTGCTGAAGATAGATTAGGATTATGTGCTACATGTATTCTTGTAACAGTCCTATACCTAAGATTTTGCGACCTCATTAGTTAAAAAGATACTCTGGAAGTTTTGATTTGGCAAGAAATTCTGTTAAATCAATAAACATACTTGAATACTATTTGGCAGGGAGGAAAAACCCAAAACCTAGCAGACAGCTTGAAATTCTGCATCAAATTTTCTTACCTGCTCTGACCTTGAGTATAAAGACCTTAAAAGTAGCAAAACCAAGTTGCTTTTGGACAAAAAAGCATTAAGAAAATGTGATAACCTTTGCTGTAACTGAACTCTTTTTAATGTATCATTTTCAGTTTGGGGCATTCAATGCACTAATTTGAAAATGGGTAAATAAGGAGGGAGTAAAATGATAGTACTTTATGACTTGCTATGGTATGAATTTTCTAACCTGTTCAGGAGGAACATCATTATTTTTCATAACAGAACTTACAAGCTCATCTCAAGATTTTTGAGGAAAAACGTTGATCTACAACCCTGCAAGATATAACAAAAGAAATGTTTAATGACAATTATGGCTGCTGCTGCTCTCTTATGGCATTGCTTTCCTCTGTCAGCCATCTATTCCTCAAGAATAAGCAGCCTTCATTAGATTCTTTGTCATGTTCTCATAAGAAAAATCCCTGGCACTGGGATTCTCAGTAGCAGAATTTTCTGTGCTGGTCTGCGTTTTCTGTACTGTCTGCTTCCCCTAAGCAGCTGGCCTGCTAAGAGAGATTGACCCAGTTGATAATCAGGATTTTATTGTTCATAGGTGTAGTCGGCCCATGTAACTTCAATCCATGTTCTGTCATCCAGTGTGATGTCACCCTGTTGGTATATGGAAAGAGAAAATCATTTATGTGGATTAAACATTATTCAAAGTAGGAAAAGAGTTGCATAGCTCTTGTATAGGGTGTACATGCGTTATATTTAACGAAATACTTGTTTTCTGTTGTTTTTTTCCTTCTTCTTGGACTAGAAAAATGCTTTATCAATAGTCATTGTGTCAACAATCAGAAGAAAAAGATTGTAAAAGTCCCTGACTATCACTTGTCGGTTGTTACTGCATAGGTTTTCTTTCCAGCTATTCCTTAATGCTGTCCAGGAAAAAAGAGCCAATCCCACATCAGTAATCTCAAATATGTGTTTGAAAGGATAAAAGGCATAAGTTTTGTTCTCTCCTGTCTTTCAATAATGAAGTAGGAGTAATCTTCCCCTTCTTTTTTTCTCTATGCATCCCTCCTTTTCTGAAATTCCTTTATCAGCAAGCAAACCATCTATTTTGTACCAGCCCATTCTCCCCCATGTCCCTGTGCCCCCTTGCCAGTGCAATCCATTTAAAAAACAAAAAAATAGTAAAAAAAAAAAGTCTTGTTCCACTGTGAAGCAAAATCACTTATCTCTGCTGGTTGCTGCTGAGCTAATCTGTAGTACAGCAATGTTGTGTGTTAAAATGTGTAGTAATCCCTATAGGTTTGGAAGTTTTGTTCCTGAAATAGTATTGCAGTTCAAATATTTTGGCAAATTTAAAGCAAATATTTTCAGGGAAATAATGAGGTAAAATGCATGTATAACATGTTTCAGCCATTCACTCTTGTCTGTTTCCCAGGGTATTTATCCACAGTATCCGGGGGCCATGTTGCTCTTTGAGGGTTTGCACAAGGACAGACACATAAGGTTTTTGCTTAATTAAAAAATCGTGTGTGTGTATTCATAAATATATACTTAGCAACATGATTTTTTTTCTTCTCCGACTAACAATTACAGGTAGTAAGTTTGCTTCAACAGCATTTAAAGATGTGCGCGTTTAAGAGCAGCCCCCCTCCATGCTATTCCCAGGAAGTTCTTCCAGCACCCCTCCTTTTCCTAGCAAACGGCAGTGTCCTGTCTCTATTAATTCTTAATCTTTTTGGAAGCGGAGGGTTTGTGGCTGCTGACCTTTGCTTAGGTAACGGCTCTCATCTTGATGCTCTGCCCTTTAGTGGAGCACATGGGGTACCACAGTACTGCCAGGTGCCGTTACATTTTTTCACAGTGCAAATGACAAAGTGGTCACTACACTACTTCTCTTTGAGGAGTTCGAGTCCCACCAGATCAGGCTAGAATAATAGCCATCCAACAAATTACAGCCTGCACTGCTTATCTAGGTTATGTCTTTGCTTGTCCTTCTGGTCTTTAGAGGTCAACTGATTTGTGAGCCAGCCATGGGGGAAAACCCTTCAAAGGAACTGTGGGTGTTTAGTGGGGTTACTTCTCTTCTTGTGTTTCTGCTTACGTTAGTTGCCTTTCATGTTGTGGAAGGTTTTCACATTTCTGTTCTGGGCTCAGTGATTTGTAGAATTTGCAGTTGTCTTACGATTTTTGTGAAATGACCTCTTTGAAAGAGGTGGTCTTTGTGAACTCTTAAGCTTTGTGTACATTGTATTTCTTACTATTGTAAAGCTGTGAGAATATACAAAGAAATAGGTCTACTTCCAGAAGGAGATTTCCCCTTTAAAACCAACTTTAGTTTTCATAACTGCTTTGTATCCTCATTCAGATTTGAATGGGAAGCAGCAGTAATTCATATAGAGTGCAAGATGAAGAAAAACATTGTTGGGACGTGGCGGGGGTTAACCTCGTGATGGCCCTAACTCTCTTTCCAAAGTTGGATAGTTCTTCAGGTGCAATATGCTATGTCAGATGGCCATGCCTGGGAGGTCTGAGGTTTAGGGACCACTCGGAACCTAGAGTTGCTTGATTGATACCAGGATTAGGATAGAAATGACTGCAAGTGACCCCTGCTGCATATGAACTGATAGCCATCTTTCCAAGTAAAATACCTCGAAATCTTGCCACAAAAACTGTCTTGTTTTGTTGAGGTTTTTTAATTTAAGAAATAAAAAAGAATTTTAAAAAATTAGTGTTATAGTAAGGTATGATTGTTCTGTCCCCGATTAATTAGTGTATTAATAAGTAAAGAAGGCAGCATGGATTGAGATCAGTGTTAAACAGTGCAAAAATTTCCTGTCACTGATACACATAATATTTAAGCGTGTGTGAATGCCTGTATGGGTGGCACCTGTTAGAAAGACCTTCATTATAGACTCAGTCCTATGCACTATCACTGATTTCATTGCTTTAAAGGGCTACTTTAGTAAATGAAATTAAGCATGTGAGCATCAGGGCCTGTAAAATTTTACAGTGTATTAATTTGAAGTCTATGTGTTTTTTATAGATGTTGATTGCCTTTTGGGGATGTACCTGCAAATACCAACTACCACAGTAATTTTATTTCACTTTTTACTACTTTATATTTGTTATTCTATTTTTGGTTCTATTTTATGCCCCTTTAATCTTTTAATAATGGTGTACAATGAAGTATGAAACAAAAAGATAGCACTATAAATTCATAAAAATATTTTCCCCTCCTGAATTATTTTATTGCAGAATTTGTGCAATGGTATAGTCAGTGCAGATTATGTTTTTCAGGTTACATTGTGTATTTTCTTACCTGATGTGTAAACATACTGGTACAACAGTGAATGTCATAAATCACTTATGAATTCATTTGTTTTTAGTATATTTTTGATGTTTTTAAAAGTCTTCTAAAGTTGTTTTTGCATTTACTTCAGAGTACGAGTTCTTTGATCACTGCTTAATCATTCTCATTTGTTTTTTTTTAAAAAAAGGCATTTGTCTTTCCTGTCAGTTTGCTGCTATGTAAAATTCTATGAAAAATATCTGCTAGTTTGGAATTTAAAGTTGCATTTTTCTGCATACAATAGAATCAGCATCAGGATGAAAAGAATTAAACAATTATTTTAATCTTTAATTTGGCTTGTTTTGAATGAAATTATTATTTCATTTGATCAAATTTTGTAGAGATAGAGAGATGTCTAGTTAATTAAAAAGCACTTTTTTACAACATAAATATTGTTAGGTGAAGATAATTTCAGATAATCTATGAAGAGGATATTTGAAGATTGATCCAGTGTTTGAGAAATCATCTTTTATGTTTTCCAGTAAGTTGTATTTGTGTCACTGAATGAGAATCTCCAGTGTGTTCACCTAAAAATGCATTGTGAAAATCAGAAGATAATTTGTAAATACATCATAAACGAATGAGAAGTAAAACGCTTATTTTAAGTGTTTCAAGAAAAAAAAACATAGAAGGGTCCTGTTGCCTCAGGGTGGAAAACTTAAAATCTGAAAGGTGGTAATACTATAAAAAGAATAATTGATATCGCATAAAATTTTACTGCAGTGTTATTTCACCAATGCTCTAATTTCTGTTTAATAAAACGTCTTTCTTGTAACTGAATTGGATATGTGTGCAGGATAGTATTAATGTGTTTCAACTGACTAATAATGATGTTTCTCTTACTGAGGTTTAGCCTGCCATCTTTCAATGGCAAAGTGCCTGTTGATATTCCTGGGAGTTTAGGCAACTGCAGTGCAAGACAGATTAAATAGTACTTTTAAAATTATGTGCAGAAGTAATAAGAATATTAAAGTTGCGGAGTTAAGCACCAGAAGTTGCCTGTTCCAACCTTAATGTAGTCTTGTTGTGCATATACATTATGATAATTCTGTTCCTTGTTATACTGAAAATCTGTTTCAGATTTTCTTAAATGCAAGATTGTCATCTGTCTTTTTGCAGTTCTGTGCTCCATCTCTTGTCTCTCACATACATTGAAAAGTTAAGTACCTTGAAGAAATACTCTCTGATCATGTTGTAAAAAGCTGCATCACAAGTGATAGGCACTGAGGGATCAAATTAACACTGCATGAGAAGCAGAGTTGTCAGCAAAATACTTTAGTTGGTGGTTTGTTTCTCTTTCTGTCCCTACAATTACGCTGGGGCCCAGATAGAAGCTACAGAACTGCTTGCAGCTTCCCAGTAGAAGAAGTGGGAGCTAAAAGTAACGCAAAAACTAATTTGACTAAGTAGTTTTGGAAAGATGCTGCTTTATAAGGTTCCCTGCAGGAACAGTGAAGAAGATTCATTTGTTCTGTAATTCCTCTGTATTTTAAATTCTGATTATATAGCGATGACCTAGCGATGGATTGGACTTGACATATTTCAGGATAGAGTGTGTGAACAAGTCTCAAGTTCTGAGGCTTCATAGGTTTCAAACTATTGTCTGAGTTTTTAAACCAAAGTAACATGCAGCATTCAGAGTATGTGCTGTCTGTTTTTAGCATGACAA
The DNA here is from genome assembly GCA_013397275.1 of Burhinus bistriatus. Lineage (NCBI taxonomy): Eukaryota > Metazoa > Chordata > Aves > Charadriiformes > Burhinidae > Burhinus > Burhinus bistriatus. The sequence continues at coordinate 725,041 of VYXH01002036.1, forward strand.
TGCATGGATCCTACCAAATTATTTTCTGGTGTTTCAAAAAGAAGAATTTAGTTGATATCCATAAATCTTGAGTTGCTGGTAGCATGTTCTCTTGGGTGGCGTTTTTCTGCCATCCCTTTCTCATGAGGTTGTCTGCTGTTTCTGACATGGTCATTGCCAGAATTCTTGAGTAGAGTTCCTACTCTTCATATAGCTCATGCTGTAAGTACCTCTAAATATTGGTATTTTAAGATATATTTTTATATATATACATACACCTACGCACGTGTGTATGTGTGTAAAGGAACTGATTCTGCATTTTGGAATTACTAATGAAAGTAGCGGAAGTAAAATTGTTCTTCAAAACCTATGTTTGCTTTCTTGATTTTTTTTTTATAGAAATCATAAGACTCCTGTGAATCTTTAAGGATCCTGTCATGGAGTCATTGTCTGAGACTTTCTCTCTGCACTTTCATGACAACTGAAATCTATGGATGCATTCTTGGGTTCAACCCTGCAGGTTCAACATCTGGCTGATGGAAGCAGAACATTTTCACCAGAGGTTCTTGCACTTGGAATTTGCTTCCTTCTGTGGATCTGTGTCAAAACCTGACTGAGCCTGTTTAACTTGAGGCAATGGTGTAAAGCCCATCTGTTCCTTGAAACTTTTCCCTGAAGGAGTCAGCTATAGTGTATTTATGTTCTCAGCTGTGGTTGTGCTTTTTCAAATACTTAGTTGATGCTTTTTGACTAATTTGTGGTTTGTTTTTTTTAAAGGTATGCTGGATAGATGTATTTTTAAAGCAAGTTTTAAGAACGTTGAACTTCCCTGTCTTTAACTTGTAAAGACAGTGAAGAAGTTATGTCTCTGTTTACTATGAATGGAGAAATAACATTAATGAACTGCTGCTGTTAAGAATAGTGTGGAGAACTCACTGAGACTTCTGTTGTTCTATTTAAAATATGCAAAAGTCTCTGGAAATAAGTGAAAATGCAAAGCATATGTAACTGAATACCTTTGCACAGCTGGTTTTAAAATATTCTGACAGTATAATAGGTTGTTACATTCTTTAGAGGGGAAGAATACTAACGATTTTGCAGATAGTTTCCCTATCTTTTTATTCGAATCTGGAATTATGGATTTAATTTGATAGGTGGTCTATGTGACCAAGGTGACCTTCAAATTTTAATCACAATTTCCTTCATGAACCTTTGTTAAGTGGTCTTGGAGGGGGGAAAAGTGTACAGTTAAGTAATTAGCAACATTAAAAATAAACAAAAAAAACCCCCAACACTGAAACATTTTGCTGGATGAAGAGATTGTGTTTGTGACATCATGACTTACTGTAAGTGGTTTAGGTTAACATTTTCATGGGAGGAAAAGAAACAACATTATTAAGAAGGTGCTTCAAGTGCAAATATTGGGACTGAATTACATTCATTTGTTCTTGTAGGATGTTTGAATGAATAATTTCATTAACTGAAGAATATATTGAGGCTTGTCTGCATGAGGAAGCTATCACAAAATAAGTTATGGTATGAATTTAAAGTATAATAGCTGTTCAACACTAACTCCTTATATGAACAATTTTATTCTGTACTACAAATGACCTTTCACAGTTTAGTTGACTGAAAAACATGCAAGTTCCCTCCAGCCCCAACAACGAATAAATATTTATGTAGGGAGTTAGTGCAGAATAGTTACTACATGATAAAATTACATTGTTAGCTTATCCTGTACTTCACTGGCCTCCTTAAAAGCATCCTTAGGACAAAGTGTAATATTACATTACAGATGGATTCTTACAGATACTTGTACATTGTATATGGACTTAGAGCAAAATGTATTCCTTCTGAGAATATTTGTGAAAAATGTTTAAATTGTTGACAATATGATTCAGTTAGAGATAATAAGGTCTAGTATGCTTCACTGAAATCAAAGATGCTGGTCATGTAAATTTGCTTATCATTATTTGTAAAATAAATTAATAGACTCATCGAATAAGTTAGATTTACTTACTTGGTTCAGTTGATATATAAGGACTAATGATGTAAAGAAAGTGACAGGATTAACAGTAGCTGGTATGTTTTGGATTCAGTTGTAAGTCATAAATAACTTCTTTTCAATAGTGATAAAATCACTAAATGACCTTTATTCTCTTGCATAATGTTATGTGAATATGTCAAAGCTAAATTCCCGCGTGTTGTTGCTTATGTAATAGATAAGTAAAATAAATGACCACAAGAGCTATCCTATGCCCAGCAGCTTCTGAAGATGGCTGCTGTTCTGCTGCCTGCTGGCTTTCTAACACAGTGACTACAGGATGCAAATATGGAAGCCTTCAAATGAGAAAATCAGAAAATGATTGAATGCCTGGATCTTTTAAGCCACGTGAAGACAATAACATTGATTGTGTATTAATGTATTTAAATATGATATGCATTTTGGCTTTTCATAAGAATGTAATTTCAAGTACTTGAATTTGCTTGCTTTGCAGTTTTTATCAACAAATTACTTTTGTTCTAAAACAAAAGCGTGCATTGTTTTTCAGGAGCTTTGATCACAGTAAGATTTATTGTCTTAAAATATATCTCTGTGCATTTATTAAATGTACTTTCTTTGGTTTTACAATTTTCTAAGAAAATAGAAAAACTGGGATTAGAGCTGAATGGAAACAAACAGCGTTTGGAACAAGCCCAGCAGGATGTGACAGGAGCCAGAGAGGAGTGCCTAAAACTGACAGAACTGCTGAGTAAATCTGAGCACCAACTGCACCTCACCAGGTACCCCTTATCCTATTACATGCTGTAGTACCAATTTCATTCTGCTAATTTTTTGCCATAGGCTTCCCCACGGTTGTTATAGATACTGGCAGTCATTGATTGCATGGGCAGCCCTCAGTCATGCTAAAAGTGGAGATTTAAATAAGTGAACTATGAACTACAATGTGAGTTACGAATTGTAATTTATGAAAGTGAATTACACTGTGAAGAAGAGGCAATGTTCAGCTCTGTTGATGAGGTAGTGTGCTTTTGGGCAGGAAGAAGAGCAAGGGAGAGTGCAGCTACATTCTTTTTGTTATTGCGGTGTTTGGTAGGACATTTTACTGTTGTTTGAGACTGTAGTGTACAGCAGCACCTTTAAGCATAGGAGTTCAGATTAATAACATGAAGTTTCTGCAGCAGAATGACCAGGAACGTATAAATGAACATAATCGTGTTAAGCTTCATTGAAGATTAAACAATTAAAAGGTAATATTACTGCCTATGAATAGGAGGTAAGCTCAAGTATGTGAGGAAGGTGTTTAAGTCACTTGCTCAGTGGAGATGTGGTACATCGCAAACACTGTGTGACAAGAAACTTTGCCTGAGCTTATTCCATCCTTGGATGTAGCTCCCAAAGCAATTTACTGTACTATTCATTACACATTTCTAGAAAACACCAGAAGGTTAACATGCCACTTATTCATTGCAGCTTCAGTTTTGGTAACTGCAGGCGTTTCTCCTTTTGCCACAGAAAATGCTATTGTCTGACTGTTTGCAGGGTTTTCGTTGTGTGTGTGGGTTTTGTTTTGTTCTGTCCCCTTGCTCCCCTCAAGAGTGAACATCCAGAAACAAATCTGGCAGCTTTTACTCAGTCCTTAAGGAAAAAAAGTTAAGTTAGTTTAAATTTTACATGGGGGGGGAAAAAAACCTTAGATTTTTATCACTTAACAGAAGTCTATGTGTTTATCCAAATCTTTTACTCTTTGGGCTTTGTGAGAATTCTGCCATTGAGTAACTGGAAATAAAATAGAGCCTTGCCTAAACTATTAACTTCAATGAATCACTTTTTTATTCAGCTACATTTCTGTGTAATTCAGGGCACGGTTGTTTAACAGATGGAAGAAAGTACCACTCTAACAGCCTGTATTTAGAGAAAAAATATGCTAGAGGTTAATGAACTTGAAAAAAGTTTTGGGTGAGTTGTTAAGATATCTAAAGTTTGGATTTAGCAGAACTTTATTAATAATGATTTGTTGTGATAGTTAACCAAATGGCTTACCACGCTGCTTTTAGCAAAAGGCTGATTATATGCAATAAAGCTCTGGATGTCTTGGAGGAAATCTGACTAGCCAATTTTTTTTTTTTTTTTTGGTGAAAATACTTGTAAAAATGAGGACTATTGCCTACTTTTACATAGCAAGGTACTTAAAGCTGGATACCTAACATACCGATGTTTGAGGTAGCTGTTTAATCTACGGTCTCTGACTCAGGAAGTTTCTGAGACGCAAGTCACTGCAGGCTGGGAACTGTATTTTGGGCAAGTAATGCTCTGTGCTGGCCCTGCTGTCATACAGTTTCATAGACATCTGCTTTTTGAGACTGACGCTAAACTGCCACGGCTTCTTTGTCTGACCTACTGCAGCCGCCCTTCTGCGATGTCCTCATCTTTATTTTTTATATTTTATGGCCTCTGCTTATAATTAGTTAAATGTTTTCTATGCTGACATCTAATTATCAGAAAAATGTATACACTGAAGCATGGGAAATGGGTTCAAATCTTGCTCCTTGATAATCCCCAAATTCTATAATGCTTTGTTGTCTGTAGGTTTTTGTGTCCTCCTTGTCTTTGGAGTGTCTGTCTGCTTTCTAGGAATACATTAGGTCATGTTGCTGTAATGGGTGAAGAAGGTGGGGGAAATACAGAGATGAGAGATTTGTTGCAGCTGAACTGTTACCTGTTGTCCCCATGGTAGGGCAGGGTTAGAGATATTCTGGTATAGTTGTCTGTTTTCCCTGATCCTCTACTGAAATGAAACTTTTCCTTAGCCTGTACTCTTTTTCTTTCTCTCAGATCACTTCCTGCCAGAACAGGTTTTCTGTATCAGTGAAGGGATAAAACTTAATGTGTCTCTAGTGGCGTTAGTTTTGCATTTTGAACTTCGTATGTTTTTGATTTATTGTTACATCCATGACCGTTGCACATGAACTTGATTGGTTTGCGGTCTGCCTTTCATTCTTTTTTCTCTTCACCTCAAATGGCAGCTGTGCCAGTGAAAAATACTCACTTGAAGGGTAGTGGTAATAGCAATCCTATGGGGGTTATAGAATCATTGACTGTGGCACTTGCCAAGGAAAACAGATTTTAAGCTCTAGAGTCCTGCCTGTGGGAGGTTACTGCAGAAATTGCACTGATTTAGTGCATCTCTTGGGTATTCTAGCCTTGGCCTCGGCTTGCTGATTTCCCTCTTTTCAGGAGAGGACCAGCTGGTCCACTCCAGGTCTTCTCACAACGCTGGACTTGAGGGAGCTCTGTACTGCTGTTACACAGTTGTGGATAGTCTTTCTGTGGCCTTGCATGACCTGTCTGGGTGGTTCTGGCAAAAATTAGAGGCAGCTGAGGAGGTGCAGAGAGCATTTTTTGTTTTGTGTGACTTTGTATATTACTAAGGAAAAAAGTTCTTTACTAATCCACTGATTCTAAGTTTGGATATTGTAAATAGATAGAATAATAAAATGAATACAAGAACTTTAGATTTTGATATATGAAAATTATAAATATTATATGACTGGATTAAATGAGAAAGAGCATGCAGTCTGTGTCTTAAAGAGAAAAAAAAAGTGCTCTGCAGAACTGCACTCTTCTCCAGGACTCCCACTTCTTTTTGCTGCATCCTAGTTTTCAGACACTGTTGATTGATTACCAACTAAACAGCTTCTAAGTTAACAAAATGTACTTGTTAAAAATCAAGAAAAAGGTTACAATTAGCTATTCTAAACCATTGCCACAGAGTTTAAATTTGCCTTTTCCTGTCACCTTTCTTCCTGGAGCAATATGTTACTTAGAAATCCTTGCTATTAACATACATTCCCTGCTATTGAATCTAGTTAGTAATTCTAATTTGTATGTCTTCAAATGACTGGGAAAATACAGAACTTTTGCTGTGTAGTTTTGATTGTCAGTCATGTAACTTTGCAGATGTCACCATGCTATGACACTGACCATGCTTGTTTAAAGTATTTATTTTTTTACCTTAGTTTCAGCTTTGTGGTTATTTGTATTACAGTTACCATAGTAGGAGAATTTTATGACATTACTTCTGAAGTCAATGTTACATTGCCATTACTTCATCAAGGTTGGGTCTGGCTAACGAAGCTTATCTGAATCCATTCTTCAGAGACCAGAAAACTTACAGATCTATTGTTCTTGGTTCTTGAGAGAATAATCGTTAAAAATCATGTCAGTATGCTAGTGGAAAAGATAACATAAAAGATCCAACATGTTAACAGCTTGCCCAGGTTTCAGTGTGTCATCTAATTTTATAAAATTTTTTACTATTCATGCGTAATGGATTCATCATTAAAAATCTGTCCTCTTTTTGTTACAAAACAATTCTGAAGCTATTATTTGTTTCAGTTGCTGTCAGGTGTAGTTCCTGTTTGCATGTGCCAAAGCAGTTAAATAAATCTTAAAAAGTGATGGAATCACTGAATTTCAAAATTGAACTTTTTCTATGCCATCATGCATTTTCTCAGACATGGAGATAGGTAGATGGCTTGAGATATATTTGACTAAACTGTCATCTAAAATTTGCTGGGAGATGTAATTGAGTGGAATTGAAGCAGATTTAATTTAATTTTTTACTCTTATTGTTTGCTTATATGAAACATTAAAAGCAGTATTGAATGTCTGCTTCTAGGTGGGGAAAAATTACTAAACAGTAGAAGAACCCGTGCTTCCAGGTTCAGGTGACCTGCCAAGCTACCCTGAATCCTTGTGTCACTCACTTTTGAAGGATAAGAGTTTATATCACAATGAGGACAGTGGATGTTGTAGTTCTTAATTCCCCCCTCCGCCCGCGCCGCCCCTCCTGGATATTTCTTTTCTCCCTTATTTTTGAAAATGACACAATCTCTTAGAAAGCAGCATATCAAAGAAAGTGGCATTTGGGGAGTACAGTGGGTTTTAGCAGTGCTGTAGCCTTCCTACTGTGCATCGGTCCTTCTTGCTAGTTTCAACAAGTCCATTAATGCTAATTTGTATTGCCTGTATAATAAATAAAGGGCACAAATCTATCATTCCACCTCTGGGTTCCTGTGGCACTATTTAGTCACTGAAGCTTTGGTGTCGAGCTGTATGTCGTCATCAGCGTTCCTCGTTAGAATTTCAGCATGCCTTATACATTGATTTCCCTATTTAAGCTATACTATTAAATGATAAAATATAAACTAACTTCTTGATTTATAGAAGGTGGTTATACTTAGCCTTCTAGGGAGTTGCACAGTACTTAGTGTTATCTATTGTTTTTTTTCTAGTAGTATCTATTAGTCAGCAGCATACTTACTGTCATGCTTTTCCCAACAATTTTAGCACGTGAGAAAGAGTCCATCATCTATGCTGGAAAGGAGGTAACATTTGAAGAAATGCTGTTACTAATATTAAATGACTGAGATATGTTTTATATTCCTACACTGACTGACTGATGAAAAGACCACTAACACTTACATTGAGGGGGGCAGGGGGAGAGAGGAGAGGAAGAAATGAGGTGTAAGCAGTGATTGATTTCTGATTTTTTTATATTCTGCTCATCTTGTATAAAACTATTATTTTAAAATGCAGGGAGGAGTGATAACATGAAACAACTCAGATAACTAATAAACTTTTTAGATTCTGCTTCATATGTTTACTTTTCATTAAATTTAGGGACGGTTGCAACTATGTTGTTGTGATTCAGTCAACATTTATTTCTATCTGTTTTTCATATACAAAGGCATTGGGATGCCAGAAAATAAACTGTTAACGGAGAATTAACTTCTTTGGCATGCTTTCATACTTATCTTCCAAATTAAAGAAAATGAAATGGGCAGAAGCAGAGTGTAGATTACCTCCTTTTTGTCAAAAATGGTGGGAATTTGAAAATTAATAATAAAAAAGGGAACAGATGCAGTAACATGCCAGAGGGAGATTAATGTGGAGAGTAAAATCTGTGAGCAACAAAACTGAAGCAAACTGAATCAGTGGGAGGTGGTTGTACAATCAAAATCAGGATAAAAGAGAAATTACAAACAACCCTGCACTTGTCAAAGTAGTAGTAATGAAATCCTGACTCTGCCAGCAGCGAGAACCTGTGTTAGCACTTTGGGGTAAGGCCGGGAGCCGGGTGCCAGGTAGGAGGGCAGCGCGAGGCTGCTGGGCGGCAGCCATCGCGTGTGGAACAGATGGCGGGGAAAGCTGGCCGGGGAGGGGCTCCTTCGCAGAGCTAATCAGACAGTAACGGATAGGGCAGCTGGGAGGACTGACCACCGAGAGGCAAGCGGCGGGGTAGCCGCAGCCTTCCACGATGTGTGCAGTGGTGTGCCCGTCGGCCGGAGAGAAGACCTTGCAATGTCTTTTCCGTGCGGCGACCGCACAAACTTTGGGGGCGTGCGGCGGGCCTCACCCCGGCTTCGGGGAGAGGGGAGGCGCATGTATCCTGCTCCTGCCGACCTCAAAAATATACCCGTCTTTGTCCCGTCTCGTGATAAGGTTACGTGTTGTCGTGTTTTCTCGTAGTAACGTGTTGAACACAGAATTTGGCAATTGACAGAAGCACAAAAGCACGTGGGTCCGGGGACTGATCCAGCAAACCGATAAGAAAACTTTGCTCCCGTTGAAAGCGGGGAGAGCTGTAGGTTGGCACGTTCCCGCAGGGTTGGGCCCCTCCGGTGAATGAAACCACTTTTCTGATGTTTTATTTTTGCTCGGAGGAGGCACTTCCCTCTTTGTAAATGAGAGCTTGTGAGGCATGAATGGAGGTCCGAGCCTTCTGATCTCGAGTCACATGAATAATTTGACTCGCGTAAGAAGGAAAGATCAATAGGATTTCTTGTGCAAGTAAGAGGTAGTCATGTGCGAGAGGATTATGAGGTCATGCCCCGTTTTGATGACTGTCAGCTTGAAAGAGAAATGAAAACAAAATTTTATCAAGGACAGGGGGAAATAAAATCCTGAAATGTGGCGAGGGAGACCTGACCTGTTACTGCCCAGTTTTGTTTGATCGGGATATGCGATACTTTTTTAGACGATTTCAACAAAGAAATCTACATCTCCTGCATCTGCTTTTTGAACTTGTGTATCTCTCATCTGCAGAAGGTTTATAGCTTGGCTCAATTATTCATTTTGAGCAGGGAGGGGAGGAAACATTACAGGGATTTGAAATAGGTGGTATAACATAGCCATATGCTATTTATGCAGCAGTTTCTGCAATAAATCTAATTTGGTGCTGTCAAAAAAAATTAGACTTATTTGGTATAGCAGCACATTAGTAAATGATTGTGGTAGCTTTGAAAGTTGTCATTCACTCTGCTTTACTTGCAATAGAATCTTGCAAAGCTTTTTTTTCCTTTTCCTTTTCCCCCGAGCAACTCTGTGAAAATGTCTCAGTTCTTTGTCCTGCAGCTGTAGAAACTGCAGATATTTCCACAACTGAAAAGAAGGTCTTGCTTTAAGGTAATTGAAGAAGGGGATGGAAGAAAGAATAACCTCTATTGTTAGCAATTATATGAACATATAGGCGGAAAAATCAAAGGGGGGGGTGGTGAATTTCTCCCTTGCCTACAGGTTTCATAGTGCAGCTGAAATTGTTTATCTGATTATACAGCATGTAGATAAATTAGCTGCTCTGCGTTATTATAGAAGGTAAAATATTTTACCTGCCATGATAAGACCATATGCTGCTTTACAAAGACTGATACCGAATGATTAGAAATAAATCGGCTCTGTCGTCTTCTGGCAGTGCCTTGTAGAAATTTCGAAGCTGATATACTTTGTGTCAAGATAGTACGGAATTATTCAAATATCTTTCCATTTAATCATTTAAATATATTGATTGTACAAACATATAAAGGCCATTGATGAAGTTTAAAAGGGAAAGAAAGAAAACGTAAGTGAAGGAGTAAAGAATAAAGCCAAAATTGTGTGTTAATTTTGAATATGAAAGTCTTTATAAATCACCTTTTTTTTTCATTTTTAAAGAGTTAAAACATGGTTGGCAATTTAATTTATTGTCCTACAATACAAATTTCTCAAGGAAAAGGCAATAATACATTTTCAGATTTCAGTCTTACAGTCGTCTAGATTTTTCTCCATGGCATTTAAACTGCAACTGGTCACATCAAATTTCTCTAATGATTTCATCTTTTATACATCGCATCAGGTAGTTGAGGCAGCCAAATTGCTACTGCATGTAGAGTGTGGTTCAGGAGCAGTGACAATACTTAAAGCGCTTTGGAGCGAGCAGTGAATTCAGATGAAATACAGAAGAGACTAACTGCTGTAGAAAACAAACATCTTTATAAGGTCTTTGTTTTGAGCAGTTATTATTCAGCACTAACAGTAATAAGTTTATGCATGTGTATCAAATATTTACTTTGATCTCATTCAAATTAGGTTTTCTATTTGTGTGACTAATGACAACAGGATAATGATTTATTTTTTTGAACCATAAAAATCTTTCAGACGCATGTATTCAAGGCTGCTCGAATTTTTGCTGAATTTGCTAGTGGAAAAATGGTTCTGATTTTTATCTTTATTTTTGACTTGTTCTAGGGCTTTTCTCTCAAGTACATCTGAAAGCTGGTTTTTACAATAAGCTAAAATGTACTTTTTCTATCAGCACTTGGTATTTGTGAACTTAAAAACAATTTTAAAAGCTGCCTTATGCTTTCAGTAGTGTATTCAAAGTTGGGGTTTTTGTGCAGTCACAGTGATTGTTGATTTGTTTTGGTTTTTTGTTCTGTGCAAGATTCTGCTCCTGAAATTCTTGCCTAGAAAAAAAATTCAACAGAGAACCCAAAGGGTCCTCAACTGGGGTCTTCATTAAACTTGACACTGAAGAGCATCAGCCTGTAGGTTGTCATCTCTGTAGAAGGTAGCTGGTGGAGGAAGGGAGGAAGAAAAATCACCTGAGCATGCCAGCTTTGGCTGCCTGGCTGCTCTCCTCAACCTCTTGCTCAGTGTCCTTGTGCCGGTGATTGGTCAGGGGGGAAGTACGAGCTGGGAGATACCTGTCCTGAGCGAGCAGATGAGCGCAGCCTCTGCTGTCGGTTACTTGACAGGGCTGACCTCCTTCCCCTGGCTGTGCTGGCAGCGTGGCAAGCTTAATACCGTGCCGTTGTTGGTTGCCCCGTGTTCCTGGAGGTTTGAGTATCAAACTACATTTTTGTAGAAATAGGAGCACGTGTTCCTGATTAGCTTCTCCTTGTGGTTCCGTTGCCTTCCACAGGGCTTAAATCAAACCAGGGAATAAAAGTTTCTCTGTAGTTAGGTGGGACACTGCTGCATATTCTTTTGGTTTCAGAGTCCCTATTCTATTTCCAGTGCTTTTGTTCACCTGCATGTCGTTTCCTATGGGAGGAGATCATAGCATCAGACAACAAAGGCAGGCACTAATCCCCATATAAGGGATATATCAGTATTAAGTTATTATTCAGCTAACCTTGTGCAGTATTTGCCAATGCAATTTTTATTAGAGTCAAATTCAGACCTAACATAAGTATAACTGCATTTCTGCTAATGAGATTGGATTACCTCCTGGATTTGCTCCCAGAAAGATTTACTTTAAATTAATTTTTGGTAAAAGGGTAATAAAATGGGTGGTTCTTTATAATTTCTTACAAAACTTAAAATATGTAGTTTATTTTTTGGTACTGTGTTTAATCTTGGTGAAAGATTTTTTTTTTTTTTTTTTTTTTTTTAAGGTTCCCACAGGGATGAAG
>VYXH01002036.1:736767-755811 GCA_013397275.1 Burhinus bistriatus
TTTTTTTTTTTTTTTTTTTTTTTGAAGGATACCCAAGGTATGAAGTGAAACTGAAAGGTATTTCTTATTTTAGAAGAATGAGACTGTTGAGGAGGTTAGTTAATAATTCAAGAGCTTGTGGTTATCAGAGTGTATTCCTGAAAAGAAATATGGGCACAGGAATTGCTAAAAATAGCGTATCCTGTTGACAATATGAATTTAGTCTCACCCCTGACAAAGAATCTTTACAATTTGTCTCAACATGAAAGGCAGTATTTTAACAAGGAGTTGCATATGTGTGTTTTATAAGGCTTGAAAACAGGAAAAAATATTCAGGATGTATTTTTCCCCTTAAAAAGTGTTGCATGTGAAACATCAGTAGGTAAGTTTAAAAAAAAAAAAAAAAGGAAAAAGATGCTGCAGTTGAAATAATTTACAGTGAATGCTGTTGGCCGCTTTAAGGTTTTACTGTAAACTTACTCATTCAGCTGTTCCCATTTTCTCTTTGCATTTTTAGTCAATATCTTTGTTACACAGTGTTAAAATGAGAGTCGAAAGCTTTCCTTTATTATTTTATTTGTAATATTTTTATTAGCCTTTTCCACTTCTTTGCGTAGCTCTGCAAGTCTGAGACTATGCTAGTCTTTGCAAGAAGGTACAGATATATGTATATGAAGAAAAACACATTAGCTGTTGGAGTTAACAAATGATGATTAAAATCTATTCTTTTACTTCTGTATTATTTCTCCTATACCCCAAACCGATCTTCACAAATACAGGACTGTAAAGAACTTCATCTTCTGCTGGTTAGCAGAAGTGGATTTAAATCCACACCGACAGTTCATTTGACAATGACCTTGAGGGGCTTTGCTTCTTGAAGAAGAAAGCAGAAGCTTGCGGTAAACAAAGTTCACTTCTGACAGATGGATTGAATGACAGAAAGGTTGCGAGTGCCAGAATAGCCCTGGCAGAGGAGGAAATGTTCAGTGGAATCCAACAGGAGAGGAGGTGTGAACAGGTGCAGGGTTGCTGACGGAAGGGGAACCAGATGGAAGGAGCCAGAGCCAGTTTATTTAAAGGAAAAGGCAGAAAACACTGAAAGGCTGTGCGATCAGTGGCTAAAAGTGTGCATGGAAGAAGGTAAAAATTCACAAAGCAAAACTGCACAGTGGGATATCTAGCACTTAACATAATGGTAGTAATTTGTGAGTTTCGTTTTAAAGTTGCTATTGAAATACGTTTCTCCCTTACTCTTGACAGCATAAAGAAGAGAGATTTATAATCTGACCAAAAAAAAAACCCCACCACCAAAATCCTCAGCTGTTATACTGCCTGTCCATTATTTCTAATACTAATGGGCAGACAGTTACAATCAGGATAATACAAAAATTATGCCACAGTTGACCAAAACAATAAAAGGTATGTAAGGCTGGATTTTTATTTTTTTAAGTCACCTGTTCATATGTAGCTCCTGTGATACGTGGGTAGATAAACAGGTCTTTTATTGGGATGTTTCTATAATATCTAGAGCAAATCAACAACAGTCAAGTACAACGTAATGTTAGCACAGTATTTCTCATCTTTCTTGCCTTTGGTCACAAGTTTGTCAGTTTGCTGGAATATGTGGCATCTTGCTGTAGGATGGGGGAATGGTCTAGCTTACCCTAGATCAAATTCCCTCAAAATCAAATATTGTCTTTCAAATTGTCATCCTGAAGAACGCTTTGTTCTGTCAGATTGTTCTGCTTCTTCCCAAGCTGTTCGTGTGAGTCTTGGTCCTTTGGAGGCAGAGAGAACTGTTCCTCACTTCTTCTCAACTTCAGCAATAGTTGGGGAGAGTTAACAACTTCAAAGTACCAGGTGTATAGTAGCTTAACTGCAGGTTGCGTGTCCGAACCTAAAGTCTGTGAAAAATGTGGGTGACTGTTCGGCAGTCATTCATAGCGCATCTGTGATCTACTGGATCATTCAGCTGTGCTGATCTGATCCGGATCAGGTGTGAGCACACAGTCACTTTCCTTTTGAATTAGCTAGGGCATGCAATGCAGTGTTTATGCTGACTTTATGCCAGCTGCAGTAGGACAGATGATACCTGATTCAGCATAAAGCTTACTGGTACAAAGTTAACGTACCAAAAACATTGGGTTTTTGAACAAATTTAAGTTGGCAGAGTGAGTTCATAGCAGATCAGGTCTCTGCATCATTTAGCTGCATCATTTTTTGATTCAATGGTAGGAGCCTGACGGTTGGATTTACTGTATTAGCAAGCTGAGCCTTGGGGTATAAAGTCACAATTGTTTGAAGCTCGTCTAAGTCTATGCGGCTGCTGAAAAGGCAAATCCCTAGAGTGGTAATATGTGGCTATGTCTGGCCACATATTGCCAGGGCCTTGCTTGTGCTGACACTGAAAGACAGGCACCTGTATGATCAGGTGGTTCAGGGAGTTAGATTGGAAAAGAATAATTTGTTCTTGCAGAATAAGTCACATGAGCGCTAATTCTAAGAGGATGAAAAGAGGGACTGCACCTTATACTGGCAATGTTGCCTTAGACTGGCTTAAATCTGTCCTCAAGCTGCTTCGTAAGAGACTGCTGGTGCCAGATTCAAGAATTGCCATAGGTCAAGGAAATTACTCCTTTATTTTAAATTAAGTGCAACTAATTTAAATAACTTTCTGTATACAGAGTAAATGCCTATAAAAATCAGCTATGGAAAGCAAACATTTCAACATTCAACCGTTTGTAAAAGTGGCTTGTGGAACAAAGACAGAAAGATTATTCCAGAGAAAGGGTCGCAGTACTATGAAGTGCTTAGGGTACATACTAAGACTTCACAAAAAAACCACTTCTCACGTTACACCTTCCCATGCAACTTCTATTCTGTACTTAATTGTCTGTTTCTATAGGGATTTATCAGCCCTATATATCAGTTCACAATCTGGTGGTGATAACCACTGCAGGGTGGGTGTTTACTTACAAGGTCCATACCTTGCTGGCAACGCTTGTAGATGTGCTAGAAAAATCATATTTTGGTTCTAAGTCAGTATATTTGACCTAATATGAGATGTTAATTACTGTTAGAGACACATTTCTTTCTTCTCTAACCATGAAATAGAAGACAGTTAATGGTAATATTTAGCTGTGACTTGGTATACAGAAAACTATCCAGACTGAAAAGTAGTTATTGTCTACATTGAGGAACTGGTAGTTTTCAGTAAATATCTTGAAGGCATAACACCAAAAGAATAAAATCATGTTATAGACTAGGTGTTTGCAAATTCTTTCTTTTATGCTGAGTTTAAAGTAAGAAATCCAATATTTTCATTTTGTTAATAGACCTAGTAGATAGAAGTAGAGATGGAATATACCACCAGTTATAGATATATTCGAGTTAACTATATTTAAGCTTTTTTTATCTCATATAAACTTTCATAGGAGTAACAGTCTGTCTTTCAGTTCCTATGCCCTTACAACTTTTCATCTTTCTCATGCCCATCAATATCTCCATTAGTGGTAATTTTGAAGTAGTTTTCAAGTACAGCAAGTACTCAAAAATAGAGTAGGAATCTTCTTTCTCCACAGCCATTGATGTATAATATCTTCTGATGTCTCAGGTAGGGTGTAAAGGGCAAAGTGGAAGTTTTAGACTTAGTGTTTTATTGTTTCTGTAGACCTCCTAATATCATATAAAGTACAAATATATATAAAAGTTATAAGGTGGTTTGAATGGTGTAGCTGAAATACAGAAAGCTGGAAAAAAAATTTCAGTGGAAACAAGAAAGTCACGCACTGATTTCAGTCTAAGTAAAATTGAAATTCTCAGAAAAAAATAGAACGTAGTATAACAAGTTGACATTATTTGGATTCTGGGAATGAGTATACAGTTGGGTAATTATTTGCATTATGGGGAGAATAGTTTTAAGCTAATTTGTCAAATAATTGTAGTTAGTCTCTTGACAAAGTGGGAAATGTGGGCAGAGCTCAATCTTTTCATGTTTTCTCCCCTAAAGTGTTTCTTGGTTTTTGAGGTGTTTTTGTCAAGTAGTAGTAGCTTGACAGAGCTGTCTTTTCCAGTCTTTTCTCTCAAGTAGGGTAGTAAAAAGCTTTGTTTGGTTCATTCATTAACATACTTTAAAAGTATTTCTGCTTTAAAGTGTATTTCTACTTTAAAGTTATTACTGTAGGATCTTCTGACTTTCCAGTTCCATATTTAAAGATCTGAATCAATCTGAATGCTTAACTTTTTACCACTATTAAACCCTTGACCTTTACGTAACTTTTCTAATTGCTTGTAGTAGGTTCTGCTTCACATTATTATGTGAAGAAAACTCTGACATTTCATTGTTTTAGGAAACTCTCTGTATCTCTCACCTAATGTAACTAGGCACCTTACACTGTAAAAAACAAAAATTAAGGGTTGGTTTGTTTTTTTTAAAGTCTTGATTCTCACAAATAGGACCACGTGCGTTCTTAACAGTGACTCAGTCCTTTAGTTCTACCAATTAAATTAATAATTAGGTCTCTGCAAAATTTGACCATGCAAATGTAGATTGTACTGAAGCTCACCAAACACAGTGTGCTGGCTGGGGTAGTTTCCAGAAACTTGAGCTTTCTGCTGAGAAGACCTGGCAGCCAGCTCCAGAATCAGCATCCGGTCAGCTCCCAGAAACAGACATAAAGAGCAACTCAGTGGGTAATTCCCACAATAGGATACAGGAAGGGCAATTTTTCAGCTCCTTGGAGAGGTTTAAAGAAATTACCTGATCATGATGCTTTTAAAAGGTATTTCTTCATAATTCTTGCACAAGCATGCACGTGTGCATCTTTTTTTATTTATTTATTTGACATAAGAACATTTATTTCATGCCTTTTCTTCTGCTCTGTAAACGCACTAAGAGCTGTAAAACCCAGCCAGTCCAAACATGCTGTGGTGGATTTACACATGCACTGAAAAAATCAAAACCTTTGTTACAAAAAGTTGGATGGTAAAAAAACTAGTGTTTTATAAGAGGGAACCAGGAAATACTGTCCAGCTACGTCCTCAGCTATAGCAATCCTAGGTATTAACAAGGACATATTAGATGAAAATACGTAGGCCTTACGAAGGAAGATAAAGGAGAAAATGGTTTAAGACCATTTCTGGGGAGAATGACTTCTTGGTCTGCAAATGTGAAAAAAAAAAATGCAATTTACCAACCTTTAGGCTTGTCTGTTGACTTGAAAAAAAAGACAAGCCCTTATCCTTCTGTCTATGACATAGTTATGAAGATACATATGGAGGACAGAGGGAAGAAATTTGTGAAGTTTTCTGACCCAACATATGATCTTATTCTGCATACATTCTTTTATGACCTTTATCATTGCAGTATTTGAATGCTTTCTGATAGTAAAGTAAGAGACTGCAAACATTTTTCTTATGTTTCTCCTTACAGAATAGGGTAGGTATTGTGACCTCTTGTTTCAGGTTTTATTCATTTTTTTTTACCATGAATGTTGCTGTGTGTTTGCTTGGGGTTTTTTCCCTGTAACCTGAGAAAAGACCAAGGATATACTCTGTTTTTCCATTCTTCCCTTGACACTTGTAGCTGAAATAGTAATATGACATAACCTATGAGAAAATGGTTTAGAAATCTGCTTGTAACAGACAGTCAACTAGACCTGTATCGTGGAAGGCTTGCAAAGTAGACTGCATAAAACATCGCTGGGCCTTTGTACCCAAAGCTATTGGCTGAAATCTTGCTGCCCAAGTATGAGTGTTGATGCTGAGTTTTAGGACTGGTCATTATTTAGACCAACAGTCGTCTTAGTTCAGATACCTCAAACCTTTGGAATGCCTTAATTTATAAAGTCCAGTTTAAAGTAAGTATATATGAAAGCCTAAAATATTTTTAATTTTTTAACTATGATTAATAAGAAATGAAGATGTCAAAAATAAGGTTATGATAACCTCATGTGCCACTGAACTAATTGCTAGAATATTTTAATTTGTCCGATTAAGTTCATAGCCCTTACTAATGGATCCATTAGCTTTTTACAAAAGGCCATATGTTGATTGCATGAAGAAATCAAATAGTCAATATAGGAGGCGTGATTGCTTCATGTCATAGTTGCTTTGTCAGAAGACTTACTGGCAACCTCCAGTCAGAGGCCTCATTCTACACTGAGACCCATCCTGTGTTTTTTCATTTTGTATTTTTACTGTTACCAAAGCAAAAAGACTCTTGCAGAAATACCTACTCTTGAACTGCATTGTGAAATTCAAAGTTTTATCAATCTAAGTTCTATTCTTTTACAGTCAAAAATCAATGAGCTATTATTTATATCAAATATGATTCTCACATCACTAGTCTTTACATCCTTCCTTTTTCTTTACTGCAAAGCCATTTGACAGAGGGCAGTCTTCTGTTGAAAATGGATCTGAGATCCAGTTTTTGTTTGTTAGTGGTGGGAAAGGGTGTGTTTTTGTTTTTTTTCTTATTAAATTTGGTGGTTCAAATTCAGCCAGCACACGTTTATGTTAGCTTTGATGTCAAAGTGAATTTTTACTGCGTTTTCAGCAAAGATTTTCTTTTAATGTTTGCAAGTGATGGCAATTTTGTTCTTTTGCCTGTGCTATAAGCTAGATTTTACTATGCCCTTTGTTTTGTCAAGAATATTTAGAAAGCATAGCTTTCAGTCACTGCAAACTGATATCCAGTTCATTGAGATTTGTGAACAAGTTAACTACATAGTCTGCTCTGGACAGCTGTAACTCAGGCTGAAAACAATCAGTGTTTAGAACTAAAATCACTGTGGAAAACTTGCACTTCAGAACAGGGCTCAAGCAGACCTTGAGCTTGCCTCCGTGTAAATGAGTCTTTTGTTTTTTCTGACTTTATGGCACAAAAATGAAAGTCACCATCAGTTCAATGCTTCTCCTTTAGTAAAACTGATCAACAGTTCATAGCTTTTCTTTTTGTTAAATTAAGCTCCCTTTTCACAGTTCAGAGTAATTGCAAATAAGCAGCCGGTGTCAAACCTTCTAAAACTCCTGCAGTTGTAGCAGGAATGTTACCCATAGTTCCTGAAATCTCTTGGGCTGCCTTCTGCATGTTTTATCCATGGGGGATTTTGTTGTTTTTGTTTGTGGGGTTTTTTTTAATTTTTTTTCTCTGTACATGTAAAACATGTTGTGGAAGTTTTCTGTAGGAGGGCAGAGAGATTGGACTTAGAGAGCAGGGAAGGTGTTATCTCAAGGTGTGGGCGAAAGACTTGCCACTCAGTTCAGACAGTTTTGACTCCAGGAGATTTTTTTCATTCCTCGGCAGCTCTAGGCATCTCAGATATTGCTCTTCATGTGGCACTAGATGTGTCTCAATCCCAAAATCTTCTAGATTGAGGCTAGTCAGCTACCCTTCTTCATAAAACTTACATGTGTTTTCCTAGTCTTATAGTTGAGCTTTTATCCACTGTATAAACTCACCTGTTTTCACCCACCCCACATACACTTTAGCCATAGGGAACTTACCGTGCATCCATGGTTTCTGAGCTCCTGCTTCTTTGCTCTATACAGTAAGTAGCACAGGTGAGTGGCTTTTCTGGATGGGTCCCCTTAGCAAGAGAGTGTTTCTGGTGGTAGTAGATTCTCCATTTATTTTGAACTTGTCCGTTAGCATGTGTTCAACAGGAGGGATCCTAGCAATGAGGGGAACGGACCTTTACAGGCTTGCCTTGGTAGCTTGAGCTGTGCAGCTTGATACATGCTGAAGGCTACCCCCAGCAGAATGCTAGCCAGCCAGCTGTGTGCCAGATGACAGCACAGCACCCAACTGCGCACAACCATCTCACATGAGACACTGTTAAATAAAATGCTGTGCTACTGCCACTTCCTTTAGCTGAAAGTGTCTGGAGGATGTGTTAGGTGCTGGTGCGTTTTTTGGAGCAGTCCAGCGCTCATGACAACTGTTTGAAGGTAGAAGGTGTTTGGAAGGAGGGAGGGGGTTTAAATAGACTAGCTCCCAGCAAATATGGAAAGATTTTTCATAGTAATGCTTTCCATATTTGGAGCTTACACTTAGGAAACGATGTGAGCATCGCTCCTTAGGACAGCCCCAATATGGTTACGAAGTAATTCTGAGAATGATGTAATAAATTGCAGTTCAATGTATGAAATTTCCTTGAAAAATGAGCTTTGTTTCCTT
Source organism: Burhinus bistriatus (assembly GCA_013397275.1). NCBI lineage: Eukaryota > Metazoa > Chordata > Aves > Charadriiformes > Burhinidae > Burhinus > Burhinus bistriatus. The sequence goes on from VYXH01002036.1 coordinate 744,926, forward strand.
AGTGCTATAATATTCTTGCTATCTAAATGTATTCTCTGTGTGAAATCATTCTCAGTCTTACCTCAGAAAAAAACTGCCTGTGATTTCCAAGGGAGTTTTGCCTAAGGTAGGACTTGCAACATCAGGACCAGGAATTAGTGTAATGTGACCCACCATTTGTATTGCTTTGGGGTAAATTTAAGAGAGAAGATTTAACATTGTGTGTGTCATGCTGAGATATTGCAATATCTCGGATGGGTTATTAGGCACCAATCCAAAGGTTAAGTGCAGCAACCACATGAGATGTGGCTTTATCCTTACATGATCTATGCCCGTGTTCTGTTTTGCAGTCCCCTGAAATAAGTATTATCTCTAAAATAAAACAACACATTTATAAGACCTTATTGAAACCTATCCCAAGCTATTAAGTGTAGTTTCAGTAGAAAACTGTGTGCGTGTATGTCATTTGAAATGTAGAAATCAATCCTTGTATATGTGAACTGACTGAAATTTTGAATCTGGATCCTAGTGTGCACCAGATAAATATTCACTACCTTTGGGAAAGTCTAGATATGAATTTGCAGTTTAAGACCTTTTCTGATTTATATGCGTATATCTTTTTGGGGTTTTATTTTCCATGCTGTTTTTGCTTGGCTTGCATTAAATAAAATGCTTCAATGGAGTGTGGTAGTCTAGCATTTGTTTTGCCTCAGGAGTAGATTGCCCCATCTTGCATATCTGGTCAAGTAAATTGCTCTCTTGCCTGCGTACTTCAATAATAGTACTGGGCTTTTAGACCTTCCTGTACAACCCCCCAGTGAGCAGAACCACAAGGGGCTCGGCCTCTGTTATACTAACAGTCTTTTCTATTGTAATGGGTGCATTCATCTCCTATTTACATAAATTAATAGTTAAAACTTGTTTGGTTGCTTAAGAAAACTCATTAAGCTCTCAGAGTAGCTGTGTTATGAGCACTGTGGCAATCGCTCCCATTGACTTATCTCCTGCTGGTTCGCTGGGAACCAGTCCATCTCAGGGTCAGGTCCCTAAGCTTCACTGCAGAATTAAATAAATAGCATTTAAAAGAAAATGCAAATAATCTGCTCAATGCAAAGTGGATGCTGGGGAACTTCCTTATGAAAAAGAAGTTGTATTTAAAATTTTTAAAAATAAAATCATATTTTTGTCTGAAAGGCTAATTTTTGCTCAGGAAATAGATCATGTTTTTTATCCATTTTCTATTAGTCAGTGGAGAATGTTTGACATTGTAAGAGAAAGGTCAGTTTGTATAACCTGAAGTGAGAGGGGAGTGTTTAATGTGAAAAGCTTGGCCAGATAATTTTTTTTTGTTATTAATGGAATGTGTTGCTTTGCCTTTTTAATTTATCTTCAGTATATGATTTTATTTTTATTTATTTCCTATTTGGGTTTTTTTTTATAGATTGGAGAAAGAGAGCATTCAGCAAAGCATTAGCAATGAAGCAAAGGCCCGAGCCCTTCAGGCCCAGCAAAGAGAGCAGGAGCTGACACAGAAGATGCAGCAAATGGAGGCCCAGCATGAGAAAACTGGTAGGTGGTAGGGAAAGATTAGAGCCTGGGCACTCACTCACAAGCCAGGCCCACGCCTTACTGTGAAATGACATCAGGAACACCTGTAACCTTTGGCTGGCCGAAGGGAGCAGATGCTAACTACACCGGAGATTCCGAATTACATATTAGTTAGCGTTTAAAAGAGAAAATGGAAAGTATTGCCCACTGTCTGTTGATTTCAGAGTGCTGCTCTCACATCTGTTGCACCATCTGGATTATGAGTTTATTTACCTGTGTTCAAGAAACGTAAAGCTGAGAGAGACCACAACAAAGTAGAAAAACAAAGGGCTTGTTTTTGGCTGGATTTTCAGGCACACATGTTATATAAAGAAAATAGCATCAGAAGCTCTGCGGGAAATGCTCTGAGCTTACAGTTAAAGTCTCCTGAATAGCATTGAACAGTTCCCACAGTACACACATTATAGCTACTCTAAAAGCTTAATGAGTTTGCTTCGGCATCCAAACTGGAGAAAAGCTTTAGCCATTAATCGGTTCTTAATTCACTGTCGCAGCTGGATGTAATTCACTGGCTCCAAATTGATATGTTCCTTTATTTAATCTTTGCAGCCTCAAACATTTTTAGCATTACCATGTGCCCCCCCCACACACACACCCTCAATCTAGAAGAAAGATGTTTAATCCTTTGCATACTTCAGGTTCTCGTAATAGGAGACTTCATTGCATTGACTTAGCTGGTCAATAACGTCTAACCTTTAATCTGGAAGTAAAATGGGTTTTCCAAACAAAGAAAAAAAGCCTTTTGTTATTGTGAAGTACTATGCCAACAACATAAATAAAGGTACATATTATAAACAAAAAAAGAAATTTTTAGAGAGGAAATCTCTAACCCCTGAGCATGGAAAGGAGGAGGAGCTTCAGCTCTTATGGAACATGGTATATTCATATGTTTAATAAAACACCGTTTTTACCCGTTAGTCCTACAATACCTTTAGAAAAATTATGTAGCCTGTATTAATCCTAAACAGTGTCAGATAATATCTGAGGTAGCAGGCACATTTACATCTGCCATCTGATTTTTCTCCCTTTTTTGCGGCATTATCACAGTACTAGAGGATCTTTCCGTGTGTTCAGGGAATGTGAACAGCTACGTTATGGCTGCTGGCTACACAGTAGGAAAAGCAAAGAAGCTCTCAGAATCATTTTTCCCTACTCTAGTCAGAACATCAGCATATGACCAAGTGTAATTTCGCACAGGAGACGTGTAATGTACCCTCCTGGAACATAAATTGTCCCAGTATAGAAAAATGAAACAACATTAAGGCTGAGTTGTTTTTATATATCTCTAGTAGGATTAGAAGGAGCTGAAAATTATATTCATTTATTATTCACATAAAGAAACCCTCGTGTATTATGACCCTACACACATACAAGGAATTTGGGTAACAGTGGTCTCTCTTTCTCTGAATTTAAAAGCAGAAATCAAGACACATAATTTTGCAATATCTTCTTTTTGAAAGAATAAAGGTGCTTTATTTCTAGGTCATGAGTTTTGGTGCAGCCCAAACTGATAGTAACTGAACATTAATTTATAAAATGGTTTCACTGCAACTGCCACTGAACAATAAGTCTATATCTTATCATTAAAGAGAAAAAAATGCATTCATCATAGTAAGCGCAGGACCCAGTAAATAAGAGAACTGCTTTTTTAAGGAGAGAATGAAATGAATCTACAGTGTGAGTGTTTGGGTTGCCAGTGTATCCTCTGCACTAGTTGAGCAAGCAAAAGGCTGCTAAGGCCTTGATAATTTTATTCCTCCCAGAAAGGTCAATGAACTTCCAGCTAAAAAGCAAAACCACTAGATTAGCTATGTAGTCTTTATGGTGATTCTTCTCATACAAGACCTGATTCAGTGGCAACATAGCTTTAACATTTTAGGTTAGCTTATTCTGACATAGAACCTTTATTTGGTGAATGACGATGTCATAATTCCATATCCAAGTTGATGAGGTTTAAAAAACATGCCAAAACCAGAAGGATCTAGAGGAAAGAAATTAAGAATATATAAATTTTTTACTAAATTATCTATAAATTTGTATCATTGTAAAATAAATTTCTAGTTTTATCATTTTATAATTTCTAGTAAGTGAACTGGATTCATTGCTGACCTCCCACAATACATTCATAGCAAAATTAAAGGAAGAATGTTGTATGTTGGCAAGGAAGTTGGAACAAGTATCAGAAAAATACAGGTTCGTATATTTTTCTTATCCTGTTACTTTTATTATTAGGACATGCTTCCTTATTTTTTTTATTTGTATTTTAATATTTATTATTATTCATCTTGTCCCAGGTATTACACATCATTTCAATATAATATATGCCACTTCAGAAACATGGATAGATTTTTATCCAGGGTGATTCTAATTTCCCGCTTTTCAGATTATGTTTCTAGCTATTACTTCCAATTTCTTAGATAATTCCACTGTAAAAATTGCATACTATTTTCTTGCTGATCTTCATATTCTTAATATGAAGAGTGGAGAATTTTTAACAGAGCTACAATTCGAGTTTATCTGAAATTATATGAAAAATACTAAATATTTAAAGTTCTCAAAACTGTAGTCTGTTGGTTTAATTATTTACTTAAAGCTCCATTCATAATTATCTCTAAAATAATTGTAATCAAAATTACTTGTCGTTGAAGCTCTGATTCTGCTGCCACTTGTTATGTGGTGCTCTTGTTAAAATCAATAGCAGGTCTAACTACAAAGCCATTAAAATTTCATGAACAGAACAAAACCTGGAAACAATAAGTGGTTTAAATAAATACAAAAGTATGAAGGTATCTGTTTAAAAGTTTTATAGAACAGCACTATCTTTTAAAAAAACCCACTATTTGTTTTGTAGTACTATACTAGTAAATAATTTGATTTTACATTTTTAAGTGTGAAAATAGTCTCTGTCAAAACTTTCTGCAGGGTTCATATTTAGAGTAGTAAACAGGACTTAAGTGGTGACTTGGCATTCTGCAACTTCCGTAAATTTCATGCAATTTGGTAATTAAGGGTAGAATTCATCTCACATGGCTCATGTGACGTAAGGAGAACACTCAGCAAAGATAAAATCGGTTTTCAGGATGGGATTCTTCTTCTGCTGGGTGGATTTAGTCATCCTGTTGAGGTAACATAACAGGGGCAACACTCACTCAGGGGGAGAGCTCATTTATCCCAATATCCTGTTTCCAGGAATGGTCAAAGGGGAATGATATAAGGAGATGACAGACTTTATATATATATTAAAAAAAAAAAAAAAAAAATACTTCCCACAGGTACTGCCTCCACTGCCCATCCTACTTTCCACTGAATATAAAGTGTTGACTAGCTGTTAAGTGGCTGAAGCTGGAAGATGAATCCCATCCACAGTGTTTGGGGAAGAAATGAGAAACTTGAGGAAATGTAAGCGCTCTTCCCTTGCAAATGTTGTGATGGGTACTTGAGAGAGAAGCAAGCAGATTTTTTTCTTCTGAAAAAGCAGACCTCCTCTGCTAAAGTAATGCAAAATCTAAATAGATTCAAATCGTATTATTATTCCAGCAATAAAAATGCACACAGACTTTGTTGCTAGAGCTCACAGTCACAGGCTAGTAACTGTAAAAGGATGAAGGAAAGACAGAAAACATACTGTGAAAACACATTATTCTCTGAAAATAAATACCAGAGATTGCCAAGTGTTTCTCCACCTAGCAGCATTAGCTGACTATGTCGAGAACCTGAAAAAGGGAACAGGAGCCCTCTTGGATCTCCAGAAAGTGGTATTTTGCACAAGAAATGGTAGAGAAGAATGCATGAAAGCAGTTCTGAGAAGTGGCCCTAAAATACCTTGAGCTTCCCTTCATTGGAGCAGGAGCTGCTGTAGTCAGTAACAAGAATGGAGAAATAGGTAGAGACAAAGAAAGCATTGGAAAATGAGAACGGAAAGGTGGAACTGGAGATGGTGGAAAATGGTAAACTAATAGATGGCTTCAAAAAGAGATATGGTCAGGAGATCAGATGCAGAAAATTACTTCCGCCAAGTTTTAAATGCGTTATCAGTACGTATCTTTCAGTAGTACCTCTCCAAAAGGCAATCTTCACGCTCATTGTCACTGGATATAGTGTAAAACCACAATTCTGGGGCAGATTGCTGTAGGTTTGTCTTCTGAAAAAAAGTAATCCTTTTTGGAAGATTTTCTAACTCAGTTCTCATGTACATTAATAAAAGCAGATCGTGAAGCAGCAGTGTGCCCTATTTGCATGGAAAAAGTTTTTTCCATGGTTTTGGCCTTGTTGTAAGTTGAATTTTGAACCTGGATGTATATTTTCTTGCTATGCTTCTAGAATCTTTGTGCCTTACTTTCCATGGGGTTCAGAAATAACTCTATACTATCGCTACCATTATTTAATTGGTAAGACACTCAAGCTTTTTTAATAACAGATGCAAGAGTAAGTTTATATAAAATTTTAGGTTTTGATAGGAAGTCAAGGGCCTGTTTCTGATAAGAGGCATTTCAAATTTATCTGTGACAACTACATATTTGCACAATTTCAGTGGGATGCCTCTGAATTGCGCGTGTTTTTATATTTAATATAGGTTTTCTGAGAAATCTAAACTGAAGGTTTTTTTGTTCACATGTAAGCTGGAACCATTTTTGTGAGCTAGCCCATACGCAGGATTAGAAAAGCTTCAGAAAGACAATGTCAGACAAATTATAAACCCTTCAAGCTGTGCTGAAAGAGGATAGGGTCAGTGAAGGTTTTTTTGTGCATAGGCATGTTTAAAAATACAATCCGTCGTTGATTTCTTCTCTGTTATTTTGCTGGGTTGTTTTTTTTTTCCCTGTGATTGTCACTATCTGAGTTTCTAGGTTGTAGATTAATGCTTAACACTACCCACTGTGTATTTGTGATTTGTGTTTTGTAATTAAGGGGAACAATGGGAGTCCATTGGGTCTCGTTATATATAATGGTTGGTTTAATTTGTTTCACTTCTATCTTGTTAATTGTAAATTGATCATTAAGATTTGAATTCTAATCTGTCACCAGGCTTGTGAGTATTGAAGCTAGAGCAATGATCCTGGTTTTAATCACTGATGATGAGAAACAAATTTTATAATTTTGGTACATATTGCAGTTCATATATTTTAACACTGTATTTTATGGTGTTATAAATATTGTTAAATGACTTTTAGTGTAGTTTTACTGTTTGGACTATAATGTATAAATTATATTACTGGTTTGGCAACAGTAGGCATCCAACTGTGTGAGTTTAATTGAAGTAAAGAACACACACCCGGCTGAACTATGTTTCTGCGTGTTTGGTTGACTGCAGTCGTTGTACTCAATACTGGGACTGAAATGCTTGTTGAAGGTAGCCGTACGAAGATGTAAAACAATCTGTCTGAAGGATCAGTCATTAACATTATATGCAACAATACTGTGTCAGCAGAAAGTATTTTAGAGCATGTATTTAATTGCTGTACAAGTAAACAATTGGTTTTAAGAGTAGGAAAACGCAGTGCTTAGAAAGTGCTGTGATGCAAAAGATAGTTCAGATGAGTAAAGGCAGCATTGCCACCTTAGAGTTCAAAAATCAACTCATCCTAAAAATATCCTGAGACTGACTATTTAACATTTGCTGGTTCTTTGCCTCCAGTACTTGAATGCTTTGGAGGAACCTGGTGGTTTTTTCAAGATTCTTCCAGCAAGGATGGTAGATAAAAAACTTTAATTTGTTTTTAAACAGAAGTTGAGGCTTTCTTCGTAGTTGAACGGATTCAGAAGTATAGATAGAGGGTTTTTTGTTGCTGTCCCTGTCCTCCCCTGGAGTCGTTATCAATTATTTTTAATATAGTGACAAGTAAATAGATTTTGGCAAAATTTATTACCCATCTACTTACAAGCATGTATTTTACATTTTCATTTTCATATGACATTGTAGCTTTGCTCTATGCCGTTTAGAAATAATATTGATTTCATACAGGTCTCTTGAGTCTATCAGATCTCAGAAGCACACACAGATACATTAAAGTGACTGTATGACTTGCGGGGCCAGCCTGAATCTATAGAAGTGCGACTCCATGCAGAGTTCAGCTCAGATGGCCACACTCCAAATGTCTGCACACATCACTTTCTTCTAAATCCACCATGGCTTACTACTTGGTCTGTTGGACCCAGAGTAGCTCGTGTGGAGCAACATCAGCATGTCCGTGCTGTGTCCTTTAGTTGTTCTTCATCACCAGACATAGTGCTTAGTGCATAGATTTTTCTAAATGACCTCTGTCCTGGTGTTACATGTAGGCTATCTCTGAAGTTCGGGACTGTGTACTTTGGCACCTGCACCCCTCTCTCTCCCATCCCTGCTGTGACAGCTTGGGAGCAGAGTGATTCAGAAGCATTTCTTATTATAATTATGGTAGGTTGGTTTTTTTTAACCCAACAATTTTGATGTAATTTAAATATCACATAGAATTAACTGTTCTATCTTAATCTTCGGAATCTGAGGTGGATGAGTGGTATATTTAAAGAGGCAGAGGGAATCTTTGTCAGGTGATAATGAAAACGCTTGCTGTGCAGTCTTGTACTGGGACGAGTGTTCTCTCTTTAATGCCAACGTACGTGAACCTTTTAACATTGACCTTAATAGGCATTCTGCCCTTCGTATGTGCTGTCCTCCAAAATTTCAGTGTAATGAAGTACTTGAATGTGGGTGGTCAGACTTTTAGATATTTACTTGGAAGGGACATTGTGTAAATAATATTTTAACTGGAATGAATTCTATTTTTTTTCTGAGTTCAACTGTAATTACAAAAGATGTTTTAGGAGAAGAGAATGCAAGTAACGTGGTTCAAAGCATCGGGCATTTAGAGCTGTATTTTAGAGAGTAGAGATCATGCTACTCATGTTTTCAATGAATTCAGTACTTTCTTATGTTTCATTCATTGTAATTTTCAGTAGCATTTTGGTTTTGGTTGATTTGAATCCCTTGATCTTTCCAAAAAGACTTCAGGCACCTGAAAATGTGCTGGAGATTAATAAGTCCCTTTAAAACTTTGAGATTTTTATCACCTTGAAATTTGCTTCTGCTGTTTCCATGAATGAGACAGCCACATATAAATACAGAAAAAGAAGCAGAATCCTCCAGTTGGGAAACCTTACAAGCATGATAATTTACAGTATTCCCACGTGACAAATGCTGTTGTTGCATTGTACTGGCAAAAAAGGAACGCAATCTTGAGTTTCGTCCGTGTTACCACTTGGTTAGGCTTTGCTACACCAGGTCTCTGTCGAGCAGCTCTGCAGTGGATCTTTGCTTTCATCCACTGATCATCTTTCTTGCAGTATCAGTATCAATACAGACTGCATTCATGCTGTGTGATAACAATTGGTCCAACTGACAATGCTTTGATAATGTTGACGTTCAAGTCACTAGTATTTCTGTTAAATGACCAGTTTAAAAATTCAACTTCAGTTACCTTCCTGTAACATCCTGCCCACTGTTACATACCTGTCCAGGAAACTCTTGTGCATTTAAATTTGATGTACAAATACATCAGCAAAATTCTGATGTATTTGTCAGTGATGTTCCTTAATAGAGCTGTAATTCCCTATCTAAATTCAATTACATACAGTCTTCTTCCAAAATTTCCCTTGCTAAGTTCTTTTAAATTCACAGATGATATCATGTATTGTTCTCTTTTTAAACATGAAAAGATTATGTTGTCATTTCCAGATTTGACTTGTCAGTGTAACAACATGTTTTTGAGGGAGGAGTATTCCTTCCTCCTGCACTTTGTTGTATTTTTCAGAATGTCAGTTATTGTTGCATTCTGTAACAGCCAGGAAGGTAAAGTATCTTTCTGTTGTAACTGCAGCATATTTAAGTTTATGATTTAAAGATATATCTGAAGCTTTTTAACCTCAAGATCTGGAGTGGCAGATGCCATAAAACAAATTTGCTTGCTTTTGATTCTTACTTTCTGATGGTAAAGCAGATTCTGACATGTTCTCATTAACCTTTTCCAAAGAGTTAAACTGTACAAGTGCATAATGTATATTTTATCACAATTTAATCTGAGATCTTTTCCTGATATTAAGAAACAGCTCATGCCTGTTTCTCCATGGGCTGATGGTTAGAGATATAGCAAGTAGCAGTCCCAGGTCATTCATGGATCTGGTGTCTCTGCTCATCCGTGAAGAATAAGAATTGCTAGAAGTGACTAATTTTATTAAAGGCTGTGCTGAGTTTTCTGTAGATTAGGGTGTGCCTGTATGATTTGTCCCTTGTTTCTTAAGTTTTTATTCATTTTCCTCTTAATATGCTTTTATTTTTTTAAATCTGTGTAATGGTATTTTGGGCATATTAGGTTAATAGAGTTTCTAAAACGGTACCACTATGGAGAGTTCAACCTGTACAGCACAGTAAAGGTTGAACAAGTTTTCAGTAGCCATTTTTTAAACTGGATGTTAGCTTTTACTAATAAAGAACTTGAAATCCATTTTCAAAATGCTGGCTAAATTCTTGCTTAACAAGTATGAATTTACATTTATTGATGTTATTTAACATCAATGCGTAATGCCAAATTATATACCTGTTTAAATTAGGCTGAAATTAGCATAGCCAAACTATGACTGAGTGATTGCCATTGGCATATTTACCAGATACCCTTCAGCATCATGATCTTTTGTCTTAAGATTATTTGAAACAGTGTTTTGTTTCTGTAAGTTCTAGTAATAGCCTGTTTATGCATTGCATATACATGTATGAAATTTTATAAATGCTGAAGCCACATATTGATGGCACGCTGCAGGATGAAATCTGACAACATCCATCATCACCGTGTTTTACTTCTGTAGATCCGAAGTCAACCAGCTTAGTCAGGAAAAAGAGTATCTTCATGGCAGATTGGAGAAGATGCAGAAACGGAATGATGAATTGGACCAACAATGTATCCAGCATGGGAGAATGCATGAGAGGATGAAGTCAAGGTAGGAGGTCCTGTTAATCTGTCAGTATGTGGTATGTTCTACTGTACCTGTTGTGTTGTGTAAACATAAAAATGACACTAGGTTGTTTGAAAGTAATATTCTTTCCTTATGAAAATGACCACCCCTTCCCCCTCCCCAAGCATTCTGTCAAGTTTTTTTTTTGTAAAAAACATCTTTTGCTTGTGCCGTTTTGGATAAATAAAAGGAAAGCTTGAACAACATAGTCTTCCAAAGAATTTAAGCCTAGTACATATGTGTGTGGGCTGCTTCGGCTGTTCTCTGCTCTAACTTGGATGAATTGTCTTACCATATCAAAAAAAAAAAAGGGGGGG
>VYXH01002036.1:755836-792784 GCA_013397275.1 Burhinus bistriatus
GGGGGGGGGAGAGGAAGGAGAGAGGAGGTTATTCAGTAGTATGAATGTAGAGTACAGATGTGGATTCCATAATGCCACGTAATAGGTGTATTTTTTGGGTTTACCATCTTACCTCTTGCAGTAATATTTAACTTGTATAAGCAGACAAATCTTGCTGAAGATCTTAGTAACCAGGGAAATATTAACAGCTTCCAGGAACCATTAGCCTTTTCAGAGAAACAGCAACTTCCTCAGGAAGAGCTGGGAGCAGCTACAGCAAGACTAGTATGGAATATTTCTACCGATACCAATTGACTGTTCTGGCAGCAGTGTCCAGACTGATAATGCATTGTGCTGTGATTTGGATTAGATGTCCTTAAAGATCAGTGTGGAGACTCTTCTTTTTGGTACAAGAAAGTTCATCTATGCTTTCTTGTTCTGTTTTCCACTCCATGTTCAGACTAGCAGGTGCTGGAAGGACCTGGGAAGGTAAAGGATAAAGCAGGGAGATGTCTGAGAGGCAACTCAGCAAACTCAATCAGCCAGGCTACTTCTTGTCAGTAGCGAAAGGCAAAATGCAATTTAACTTCATTTGAACTAGACAGCCCTGGCTGGGCAAAATTCTGTTTGATTTTTTTGACTACTGACCACCTGATAGTAACAGAGCTTGCATATATTGAAGCAGCTACTCTTGTACGCTCAGGTTTTTTCAATGATTGACTTTTTTTTTTTTGTTTTTTTGCTGCCATCCCTTCCTTCTCTGTCTGTCCGTATCAGCTTGTTTCTTGCAAGCTCTACATACATTCTTTTCAGTCATCCAGGCCCCCTTCTTTCCTCTTCCTTTTCAGATTTCTGTCTGTACCTCATCCTGTTCTTCTGTAACCCAGGATTCTCATAATCTTTTATAGCTTAGAGAACAAAGAAATTCAAAATGCTACGACTGTGTCCCTAATCTATGCGACCACATAATCTTTCCGTTCATTTCACCTCCCTTTTGGTTTCCTTACTTGTGGTGGATTCTTAGCATATGGGGGGCATGCACTGAGGACTCAGGGTTACTTTCAGGTGAAAAAAGAATTAAATCTTCTTCCCCCCCCCCCAGCTGTTCTTCTGTAGAATTATTAGTATCTAGTTGAATATAAGACTGCTTCATAAGATTTTAGGACAACCTTTCCTCTGTCAGAAGCAAATAGATCTACTGGAAAATGTTGCTCATTCTCTGCTGCAGCAGCAATGATTATACACTGGAAAAGATTGAAAGCATTAATCCAGAACAGAAAAGTGGTTTGAAAGCAGAGTGGTCATGCTGCAGGCGGTGCCTTACCTTCTGCTGCTGTTTTGCTGACAACAAGAAGAGAAAACCGGACAGTAATAGCATTTGTCTTATTTAATATTTTAGAATTTTTAAATATGGCAGAGATTATCAGGTGTTTGAATCATGAACAGTATACTTTACTAGCACTTTAAGAGAGGACTCTCACCATATTTTTAATGATGGTCTTGCACTATATTAATTTAAAATCCAGTTAATAACTTACAAGGCTGATATAATAAACTGCTTTAAAAATTCAGTGTAATCTAATTTTAGTTTCCATGTCAAAACTGTAATAGATATTCAGTATCAGTTCCCAAATGCTATAAATTGGCTATGAAGTATTCAGATGTAAATGAAGAAAAGCAGAAAGTATAACTACTGCAACGAATAAATCTCCCAGTTCCTTACATTTATTTTGAAGGACTTCCACCAAATAAAAATAGTGATTTTTCTCTTCAGATATTGAAAACAGATCTGACTATGCTGTTTAGTAAAGGCAGAAGAACAAATAATAATATGTTTTCCCTCAGATTTTCTTCCATCACTCAGATACTAATAATCACAACAAAATAATGTTAAGGATGATTACTGCTCAACACAGTATGTTTCCCCTTTGTGTGTAGCTACAAACAGCACTGGTCTTTTTGCAACACAATCCTGCAAAGTGAGTTCCTACCTAATTCTCTATCTGTTGTTATTCTGGCTCTCTTTAGGAAGTTTCTTGTATCAAAATGATTTTGAGTTAACTTGGGACCTAACATTTGCATTTGAATAATAAGGAATTGTGACATTTCTTTAAGAAGAAATCTCTGTCACTACTTGTGTTGTTCTAGGAGAATATGATAGGCCCTGTTGTAACTATTTTTTGGAAGGAGCAAGCTCTAACTGAACCATCGGAGTTTCTTTTAGAGCAACAATATTTTGGTGATTGTGATAGTTGCATTCCTGAAAGTGAACAAGATAGCTCTTTCTTTGTCATTCCTGTCTTTCTGTCTGAATGTGCTGTATGTGAATATAATCTGAAATAACATAAAGCAGTTTTAAAAAAAAGATTACTTTAAATTACTGTCATTAAAGATTATTTTAAATCAGCCTTTTCAATGCAATGTAAATATCCATCCTTTTCAGTGTGTTTTTGCTTAGTGAAATACAGCATTAGAAGAAGTCGATGTCCATCTAAATGATATAGTTGATGTATGCTGATGGCGCAAACTTGGGTAGAAAGATGTACGGTTTGCAGGGCTAGGGTGACACATTAAGACTGTAGTAGATCTTATGAAGAGATGTTCATTTAGTGTTGTTAATCTAGCCACCCTGTGGATCTTTGCTTTAGAGACATATATGATTTTTTCTTTTTTACATTAGTTTGTGCTTGTTTTGATTTTTTTGCAGTTATGTACTTTTCATTTTAGACAGTGTTTCATTTAGCGAAGTAGATTATCTCAAAAGTATTAATTAACATGACATAGGGTCACTGATGTGCCACTGGAAGTGAGCTGGTCAGCATGTGTGACTTTATGGATCTGGATCTTGGAAAAATAAATTCTTGTCTGTTATGTGGCGAAGAGCACATTGGTTTAAATTTTCAACCTGAAAGCAAACTTTATTATTAAATTCTTGAAATTCCCATTCTGTAGATCTGTGTTCACAGTAGAAGCTAGCAGGTAGCAGAAAGTACAGAATTTCTTACAAGGCAGCTATAAAGATAGAAAGCTAACCCAGAATAAAAAGAATACATAGTGAAAATAAAAGATTAAACTACCCTTCTGTTTTCCTTCTATGCTCCACTCCACAAAAAATAGATTCCAGAGGAAGGAAAATCCAAAATCAAATTAATAGGGTAACTGTACACACAATGTTGGTTCATTCTCTCCTTTATCTGTTTTCAAACCGAATTCCAAGCCACACATTTTCACCTCTGTAGCTAGACCAGTTCTGTAAATGCAGATCCACTTTCTCACAAGCTCTGTTCTCTTCCAATTTGGGGAGCAAGAAGAAAGAGACAAGAATCTGCCTTGATCTATTATTGATGGAACATATTTATTAAAAAGTAATATTTGCCCAAGCTGCCATGGGTCAGGATTTCATCAGGCTATTTAAGCTTTCATTGAACTTAGTTAACAGCTCTTGTAGGTACAAGGTTCAATTATGGCTTTGCTTTTCTGGATCTATTCTTCTTCTCATAAAGGAAGCATTTGATTGTAAGTCTTCTATTTAGAGAATTTATTCTGTGGACAGCCCGTGTCTCAAATGGGAAGCATTTAATTTAATATATCTAGCTCTTTTCTGTGTACATTTCCCGTTAAAGAGACAGATGATGCGTGGAAATACAGCAAATATGGAGTAGTGTCTTCAAGTAGGAGAAGAAAATCCTCGGCAATCGCTTTCCTTTTTTCAAGATGAGCCAGCCATGCCTTTATGTTTTATCAAGCAGCAAAAAAGAGCATATGGACAGTAGTTTGTATGAAGTATGAGGCTCTTCTGAAATCTTTTTAATAAAACATAAATTTAGAAGCTTCTAATGAGGTTTTTTCCAAACATGTTTCTAAACTAAGTTCAGTATATGGGATCTGCGGCTATGAATTTTCTCTAAAACTTCAGTTTTGGTGATTAGAGTTGGTATTACTGTTACTTTTGCTGTGATGTGTGTGATCACTGTCCAATCTGTGTAACATTAACAATAATAATACATTTTTATGCAAATTTGTATGGGGCTTTTTGTTGCGGTAGCTTTCTGGGGGGACGGTGCTACATTTGTTTCTACTGTATTTTTGGGAGCTAAAGTTAAAAAGAAGAGCCTACAGGACTGGCAGTTTGGGGCAGATGTGTGTCTATTCCTCAGGCATCAGTGGTTGTAAGTTAACTATAAAAATGTTACAACCATCTGTGTAACAAGACGGCAGAGATCTGCTCTTGCTTGTTACTATAAATAAGAAGGAGATTTGTTTGACTTCATAGACATTGGATTTATAAAGACTATATGTGTCAAATCGTAACTACGTGCCATGTTGCTGAGATGTGTCTGCAGCCAACTACCTGGGGTGTCTTCCCCTTCAGACATTCTAGTATAGTGCAGCAACTGTGCAGAAATGTCTGTATAGCACAACGTGTGACAAATTATATTTGTTTTCTACCTATGGGGAAATGTATGATTCTTATGGATAAGCTTATCTGGAAGAGTAGCTGAAATGGATTCTTAAATGGACCACTCAAGGAGTTAGAGAGAAAATGTGATATTCAGTTTGACAGTGGTTTTAAAGGTTTTTCCCACCATTTAATTTCTTCTTGTTGTGGTTCCTCAGGGATAATGTATGAGAAATCATGTATGCATGAGACAACACATGCATTTGAGAACTCAAACATGTATATTGAGAATATACAAGCAGTTTCAAGTAACTGATATGTAAAATCACAATAGCTGTCTTGCTGTCACTATTACGCTTCTGAATAGAGATTTTGCATTTCTTTGGCAAATCTTCAGTAGAACAATTGATTAAAATTATTTCTTGGTAACTGGAGCAATCAAGTTGCATTTAAAAATTTACATTTTCTCACTAGAGCTTTTGTACATTTTTTGTGTTTTCAAGAAATAGTGATGGGTGGAAGAACTTTTGATCATTGCCTAAAAGACTTCTTTTTTTTTTCAGTCTAGTTCATTCTTTGTTGAATATATTGTCTTCCTTATTTTTATTTTACTGATAAGTTAGTATTTTTTTAAGTAACATCGAGGCAATTGTTATTATCTTTTTAGTAGACCAATCATCTGTTTTAAAATGCAATTATAGAATAAAAATACACTATATTGTGGCTTTTTAGTTCAAAGCACAGTGTTTTTTGTATTTAAAATAGAGATTAACATATGTAGTGTCCATAACATCTTTGATATTAAAGTTGCCTCAATATTTAAAGAACAGTGTGCTCCACTTTTTCCTGAGCATCGTGATTCATACCCACATTATCTTTGGTGTGGTTTCGCTGTAATAGGATTGCTGTAACAACTGAAGACAGACTTGTTTATACAGCTTTTCATGCAAGGAGTTTGTAAAAAGCTTTGTGGTCGCTGTGTCCAGCATTGTGGTGTGGCCAGATAGAGCTCTCAGCTCTGTCCAGAATTTGGGGTTATCACTATTACTTAATTTTACTTAAATATTACTTAATAGACTCACGTTTTAGGTTTAGAAGTGTATACTCCAGAGAAGTACTATTAGGAAATAATCAATGGATGATGTATATACACATATACATATCTGTGTTGCAAATCTTGTCAGAGTCTGAAAGTGTATTTGGCTCTTGTTTAATGTTGAGGTGTTTGCAAACAGTTCACATGGTCTGGAATAGAAACTGGATGTTCAAATTCTCTCCCTCCCTCTTCCTCCCCAGTTCACTATTTGTCTACTTTGTCTATTCCCCCACCCCCCCCTTTTACTGTAAATAGATGTCTATATGTAGTGTATATAAATGCATATATTGATTATGCTTTTATATGTAAAATATTCCCATTCTAAATAGTTAATAAATTATATAGGATTATATAAGCCACCAAATACTGTTTTTAAAGATTTATTCACCAGCATTTTGAACAGTAGACACACAAAGCAAGAATTCTTAGTTGTTAGAAAACCTGAAAATTTGTACCAGGAGTGAAATAAAAGGTCTTCAGAAAACATTGCAAAATAGTATGCAAATAAGTTGTTAGCCTTCTTAAGAAGCAAATGACAAGCAGGGGGAAATATCACACCCAATTTTCAGATAGATGTTTAGGGAACTTAATAATGTTCCATAAGATATATTCTAGGTCACTGAGTACTGTGTTCCTCTACTACAGTTATCACTAAGTGTGTGTGCATGTATATAAAATATATATACTTTTATATATAGTTTTTATATATGTATATATTCCTCTGAGAAAGTATTGAGCTCTTTTGTAGAAGTCATTAGACCTCGCTGCTCCAATTTGGACTACTGTTTCCAGCACCACTGATCATCTAATTGGGATCCTTCTTATTTTTGGTCTGGATTTATTTGTGTTTGGCTTATACCTACTTGTCCTTGAGCCAAAATTGGAGTAAATAGTTCTTTTGTTCTGCTTTTATTTTATCTGCACTGATAATGCAGATAATTATAGACAATAGTTGTATCTATTCAGTCCTACTTCTGATTAATGTGAAGCCCTCCTCTTTTGTTTTTCTTTTTTGCAATAAGCTCTCCATCACCCTCAGTTTTCTGTTTGTTGATCTTTTTTGAATATGGGCAATCGGAAGTGTCTACAGGGTGTTGGATGAGGGCATTTGAATATCTCAGATGGTGGAATTAATGTATTTACTGGAAATTCCTAACTGACGGATCCTACAATCACATTGCCTTTTTGACAGCTGCATAATATTGGCAGCTGATAATCCTCCTCTATCCAAGAAGTGCATCCAGGACCTCTTCCTCCCAAGTAGATTCAAGTTGTTAGCAGACACTTTTGCTATGAACTGAGAATGCATTAAGTCCCTTGTGTAAGACTTTGTACTATAAAATTTCATCCCGTTTCTGCTGTTCCAGTCTTGAGTCATCTGTTTCTTTCTGTGCAGTATCCCAGACCTTCTCTAAGCTGATGACATCTTTTAAATTTATCAGCCCACTCTCGCTTTTTGTGCTGAGTCATAATTCGAAATATTCAAAAATCTGTTTAAACTTGAAGAAATCCACTTACAATTCTTCCTCGCTTTCAATTGTTCCTGTTGGCTGTGCTCTTTATTTTAGTCAGTTACTTATCAACAACAACTTAGTTAACAATTGCTGATGGGGCATGATATTTAATGTTTTGCTGAAGTTAACATATGAGAGATTTATTGCATTTCCTTTATCAAAAGATCAGCTGTCAAAGAATTTAGGATTGACGTGGCAGAATCTGCTTGGTATAACTTATGTTTCAGTTTCTCATGTTTTCCGTTTACCTTCATATCCTTACATATTCTTTTTCCTTCAAAATTTGTTGTAGGCTTTTCATGCATATGAAGTCATGTTAACGGCCTTATAATTATTTGCATTACCTTCTTTAAAGATTAGTTAATGCTGAGTCTGTTTAGATTGCTTAACGATGTAGTCAGTGTGGGGAGGAAGGTGTAGAGGGAAAAATGATGGTGTCTGTGTTTACTTTGCACATCAGGACAGCTGGCCACCACAATTTCAGTGTTTTAGAAACTGGGGAATAATATCTGGGAAAGGGATACCATAAACTTGGGGGATAGTTAATGCCTCAAAGAAAAGCTAGGTGTAAAAATAGCCAGGTTTGCTTGCTTCTGTGTTGGACAGCTATCAACACTCTGACTGACACCCCCTCTGCTAAGAGTCTGGTAATTGTCCACTCCTGAGAATATCTCCTGCTCTACTGCTTTGATGTACTCTGCCTTCACCAAAACAGACACGGGGATAGTTCTTATTCATGCCATCAACTTCTGGGACTCAAAGCCTTCAGCTCACTAATAGTAAGCTTGTGTTCTTGTCTACCGGGAATGTAAAAAGCCCTGAAATATGTGTGACATAAAACAGCACAACATAAGGTTCCAGGCTGTTCTTGTTACTTTCTGTTGTCAGCACAGTTGTTGGTTTTCAAATTTAAATGTTAATTTAGCATTAACGAAGAATTCTTGATTCTCTCCGCTAAAATGGAGGTGGATAAAGGTGGTGTCTTTGACAGCTCAGCTCAGACTCTCCTTGATGTGGCAGGATCTAGAAATGCTTGGCTCTATGCACATCATCAGTGATGCTGAAAAAGATGTGGATCATTGGAAAGAAGCATATGCATGGTTTTCCAGTGAAACCCCATTTATTCTCCTGCATTTGCTACAAACCTGCAGCTGTTTCAATTTTGGTTGGGGCTTGCTTCTGGTGGTGATATATGATCCTTCTTGTGTTAATCCACCACTTGCCCCTTAACCACTACCGTATCTTCTACTTTGAAGCACTGCCTTCAGTGCCTGGTAGTAGCATCACTGGTGTGTGATGTAGTAGTCATGGACCAGTCTTCCTCATCCCTTTCCCCAGAGATGTGAAATAAAAAGTGGGCAGGCTGGGTCAAAGTGCTCCTTTGCCAGCAGGTTGGTGAAAACATAGTTGTTTAATGGCAAGAAATAGCACCAAAAAGCATGTCACAGTTCCTTTAAGTTATCTGCTAAACGTTATCCAGAGCTACAGAATCAATGTTTTTACCCGGGATGATAGCCTTTCCAATGTAGAATAAACTCTGGAAGGCAAGCCTCCCCGTGTTTCTCCTAGAAGTACACACCATTTAACAATCTTTAGCAAGTCTTGATTGTTTAGACCACCTAAAAAATTAAATTGTTAAAATCCCTAACTGTTAGACTCACCTTGTTTTCTTCCTTCCATAGTGTTGCATCTGCGTTTTTTTAAAGTTCACTTTTCTGTACTGTATTTCTGTGATATCCTTGTGATGTGTCAGAACATTAAAAAAATATGTTTTCAAATAGCCACTGTGAGACTAACCACTATGCAGTCGTTCAGCAGCAAGTATCTAGTTGGGATACTTAACAGTACTTGGGATCTTCCTATGGGGCCTTAGGTGAACTCACAATAATAGTAAAATCTGACTATTAACCCATTTGGCAAACTACTTTAAGCAGTAGCAAATTTCCTTCGGGTTTTGATCTCTGTGTATAACTCAGATTTTCAGACTAAGGCTCTTTAAAACCCTCCATTCCCATATAGCAGGGACCTGAAAATGAAGACAGATGAATAACATTTAAGCAGCTTTGCAAGTGTGTCATGAAAATTTACCAGCTCCTTAACAAAATCTATGCACCTGCCTGTTTTCAAGGTTGTTGTTGTAAGAGGAGACCCAAAACTAAGGACGATTTATGTTCTTAATATAATGAGAGTAGATTTTTGCAAGGCTGTTGCAAGGCAGCTCTTTCGTAATAACTTCGGTGTTTTGATTGCCTCTGCGGCATCCAGTCCTGTTCCTATGGAAATTGATATAACTGTGGATGCTCTCACTTTCCATATACAAGTCTAACCTTTTAAGTCTTTGAGTGTTTAGCCTTGGTGTGTCTTGTGCCAGTAGTTCCATAACTAATGTTGCACTTAAAGGTGTTTTGGGGGTTTTTTCCCCTTCATGGTTTTTGTTTTCCATCTTTCAAACTAGTTGGAAGTGCTGTTGTTTTTGCATTATGAGACTGAAGACTTATTTTTGCACTGGTTTTGTTCTCTAGAACACAGATAGAATCTTCTTTTGCCTATTTCTTGTCTAACTTAAAGTATCATTCTTTTCTGGAGCTCCAGTCATATTCATTAGCAGTTTCTGAGTGCACTTCAAAGAAATTGCCATCCTAAAAAATTAAATACTAAAAAGTAGTTGTGTTTATTGTGCCTTGTAATAGTGCTAGTTGGTGGTAGCCTAATAGTAACAGGCATTGTGCTACTTTCTGGAAATGCTATCTTAAATGTGTTATCCCTCAGCTACTAATCGCCCAAGTTGTAGTGAAAGAGATATTATGGAAGTGGCTATAAGGAAGGACAGTATGATAAGAGCTACTTAGCATCTACATTTCTAGTGTACTCAGGACAGCGTTATGTGTGCTCAGGGCTTCTCAGTTTGGTTCTGAAGTAAAGTAGTGATGATGGAAAATATGAAAGAAATGGAAAGGCATAGTAGATTATTCTGTATTTGTTTGACTTGTTCTTTGTGAACAATAAATTCGTATATGGAGGGAAAGAAAGGGAAAATGAGATTTTTTTTTAAAAAAACTTCTTTTTAACCTCAGAGCGCCAGATTCCAGATTTCCATTATACATATGCAAACACATCCTTGTCCCAAATATGATATCTCATTACTTGGGACTTGATCCTGAATGGTCTTTAGAATTCTGGTTTAATTCAAGTCAAGATTGCTAAATACTTCCAGGTCTCAGTGGCATGGCTGAAATTACAGTAATCTTTTCTCCACTTACGTAAAGCGGTGTAATCTTTTCGAGTGCTACACTAGCACTTCCCACACTACCAGGGATTTAGTCTTAGTTTTAGCTATGTGACTTGCATGTAGTCAAAAAGAACTTTCAGGTTTTGGGGTTGTTTTTTTTCCCTTTGCTTGGATCACTTGAGTGGCTGACCTTTTATGTACGTATAAAAAAATTATGCGTGCGTGTGTGTATATATGCATATATATGTATATATACACACACAGTTTCAGAACTAAAAAGAAGTTCATCTGTAAATTGACACGAAGCATGGACAATTGCACAGAATAAATGTTTGGAAGCATGTGACTTAAAAGCACTTTGACTTTAACTTTGACCATCGTGAAGGCTGTTGTAATCTGCTGTGCCTTATCACACATTTGTTAGATGATGCAAATACTTGTGCTTCCCAAATCAGTTTTATGAATAAAATGCACAAACAAGCTAAGCAGAGGCATATGTATCCTTGGGAAAAGGCTTTCGTAGGCTGGATATAAATGGAATTTCTTCATTGACTTTCTGTAATGTTTAACCCACGTCAATAAAAGCCACAGGAAATGTGTCTAACATTTTGTCCTTTTTAAATTTCCATTTTTAATAGCAAGAAGACACTCCAGGCAGTGCATTTCTGGGGGATTATTGCATTTCTCGGGTGGCTGAAGTCACTCACCCTTCAGCCTTGTGCCTCACAACACACCCGAGGCGAGCAATAATCCCCAGCAAGGCACTGCCTGTCTTATCTTATTGCTTAATTATTATACGTATTTAATGCTGCTTAGAACATTGTCAGCTGTTGAGAAAAGGTAATTATCACTAGTCAAATGAAAAACACTTTTTTGGCTGCCTTACGGATACACATTTTACTGGTACCTTGATACATAATGAAGCCTGATAGCAAAACTTTTGCTTGTCTCTTCTTCAAGCCACAGCTGTTTCCCTGCTAAATTCATCCCATCTGTCTCCCCTTCCGTAAGGCTGTAGGCAGTATAGCATAAGTACAGAAGCAGTTCAGTGCTATTTTGGATAAACATAGCTGAAATTTGAATCTTTGCCATTTGCAATGCACACATTTTGTTTTACTGCTGTAAAGAGAGCTGTCAAAATAAAAACTACATGGATAATTTACTGAAATACAGTCAAATAAAGGGATGATCAAAGGGGAAAAATGAAGATATAATATAGGGTCACTCTCACTTCCATGGTGTATTCTGAACAATGTAATTGTTGACCTCTTAACATTGCTGGGTTCAGAGAAATTGATAGTGAATAAGAAAAGTAGAAGCCACTGAATTAGAATCTAGCATGAAGAAGTCTAGACTTCATGCCACAAAGGTTAATTGTTGCAGGCAACTATTTGAGATAGTGCCCTGTTGAGATATCTGACCATCTTTGCTTGTTTTATAAGGAGTATCTATTATGTAAGATAATACAGCTTGGAAATTAAAACCAACATTTCTATGTGTGACACTTTGTCTCTGAAAACGGAAGGACTCCATAATGATCACAGTGAGGCAATGGTCGTCTACACCTTCCTTTACTCTTTACAGTTTTAGCTGCCATGGAAAAATATATATTAAAGCTGAATATAGTCATCTTCGTTGAGTTTATTGTTCTAAAGTGGACTGGTGGTTAGTTACCCAAGGCTTGTGTTTGAAATTCCAGACTTTCTGCAACAAAAGATCCAAATCCAAATAAGGTCTGTTTGATAGTTCACCTTTGTGACTTGAATTCTACAATATACAATGTTTGAGATTCTTTCAGATGAAACCTGTTTAAAAAGATCCTCTATTCTGCTGAAGTGTTGGAAATCCTATGGCACCTATAGTAAGAGAAAGGTTTTGACCGCTACATCTTGGATATATTTTCCTTTCACTGCTCTGTTGTGTTCTATGTGGCCCATCTCGGAGAAGGCTGTATTTCATCAGCACTGTGTCTGTATGGCTGGTAAATGCTTATGAGTCTTTTGCAGGAGAACCTTGGAAGCTCTTTCTAGGTTAACCCTGATGTGTATTTGGGATAGTTCCATGTTCTGTGAAAGTTAATTCTTGAAGGCTAATGCTTCCAAATTCGTATTGTCTTAGTTAAAGGTGAACAAAGTCATTTTTGTCCTAACCGAGAAGATGCTGTCATTGACAAAGAAAGAAATAGATGACGAAGTTAATGTTAGCGGACAACAAAATGATCTCAATATAAAATTAGTCTAAATGTTACAAGCAGAAAGTTCCTTTGGGAAAAAGCACTTGGTGGATTTCACTACTACTGAAATACTGATTTTGGTGTTCTGTATTGAGGTAGAGACAGGGAAAAAAGGATGTTAAGTCATTAGCTTCTTCAGTATTTACAGGATTGTTTTCAAGTTGTATCAAAAGAAACAAAACCTTTTGTAATATTACTAAGAAAGGTACTGCTACATGAAAAGCTTGCACAGTGATTTTCATGTAAATATATGTAAAATCAATACTCTGCGGCAAGAACCAAGACTGCATTATTCCTTCATATTTACAGGAATGTTAGAATTTCTCTCTCTTTATAGACACTAAATTGAAATATATTCAAAGATTGTGAAATATTTTTAGTTTTGTTCAATAATGACAACAAATAAGGATATTATAATCTGGGAGACTGTATGTTGGTGTTTAGTCCTCCTGTAACTAATCCAGGAGCTGGTAACACAGCTACTGCACTAGAACTAGTACTCTCATGTTTCAGTTTAAAGGAAGAAAGACTCCACTATTTTTAAAGGCAGCCCAATTCTTCAAGAACTCCACCATATGTAAAAGCATCACCCCCTCTGCCTCCCTTAGGGCTTGACTGAAAGAGTAGTTGTATAGACTTGTCTGAACACTTAGTAGGTCATCGAAATATTGCAGTAAACATCCAGGTACTAGGGCCATCTTGGAACAATTGCTTTTATGGTAAATATATTGTGATATTCTTGAAAGTCCTACTAAGGTCTGAGCTTACCTTTTAAAAATAGTGCCTGTGGCTTGGTCATCCAGTTTTGTATACAACTGTGTAAATCACTTGCAGTAGAAGGAGAATGTTTAACACCTGATGAAACATGTGCAGGTACCAATTCAATGTTTCAAGAAACTTAATAAGCTTTTTTGTTTTCTCCTCTTGGAGAGGAGAGATTTACTTTTGTGCTGTGTTACATACTGGAAATGGTTAGCCGCTGTTAGAATCATTTAGGTAGCTGCTGTAAGTTCATGTGGGAGGCCTGTACCTTCATGCATAACAAATTTGACAGATCCACTGCATTTTTTCCAAACATGATTCCAAAGCTGCAAGTATCTAAAGAAAACTCAATATTTACAAAGGGTTTTATTCTCTTAACGGAGTTTGCACAAACGAGAATTAGGGATGGGGGAGTGGACAAGATCAAGAGCAAAGCAAGTTATAGTGGTTTCCCATGTGCAAAGTATTAAGCAAGCTGTCAATCTTATGCTTTTCACATATTTATTTTTTACACTTTATTTCTGCAGTCCAGAGTGCCTTACCATAAGCACGTGCATTTGTTGATGATGTGATCAAAAAATCCAAGATCATGTGAATTCCAGGTGATCCTTCACCTACAGTGTTGAGTATGCTTCCACTGTTGCGACTGTTTGTTGTGATCTGGATCTAATAAGGAGACTTCCTTTTCTCAAATCTAGTACTTCACATACTCATCTGTTTTTGTCTGGCCATCATCTTTTTACTTACATCTGGGATTTATTTTTTTTCTGCCTATGTGTTTTTAGATCAGACAGAATGCCCTATATTTCCACCCTTTCCTTCTGCAGGTTGGTGTAAGGACAAAAGGAAAAGAAGGAATGGGTCAGAGGGGATCACGTACTACAGACTGAAAAACCCATTCAGTATGGAATTAGAGTATGGAAGAAGAAAAACACTTTAAAGACAAAATAAGAAAAACACTACTTACAGTGCTGATTTCCGTTGTTTTCCCTTTACTTTTTCATGCTTTCCTTCATTTAAGGTAATTTTAGGTATTCCATTTCTACACATGGAAGGAATGTTTCCGGATAAAAATGTTCTGAAGATTTCTGGATCTTCTGAATAAATAAATAAATAAATTCGGAATGTACACAGTGAACAAAAACCTCTGGGACAGTGACTATTTATGCAAAAGCAGAGGTAAAATTAATTTTGGTAAAAGCAGAACCAATTAGAGTCCTGAGAGTTAAATTCATTAGCAGAGCTCCCAGTTCAGCTTCTGTTAAAGCAGTGTTGTAAGATGAATGACTGATCCTTCCAATGCTACTTTCTTTCCTCTTAATAATCCGTGGAACTTTGGTTGTTGGAAACCTCTGAATTCGTTCAGTATCTTAAACAGAACAGATAACTGTAGAGCAGAATGGAAAATGAGGGTTACCTGAGATGTTAGTGTTATTTCTGTGAAAATACCATCTTAAAAATTTTGTTCCACTAAAATTTGTTCTCTCCTATTAAGCTGATTTCATATTTCCAAATAGCACATTTGGGGATTCTTTCCTTTGTAATCTTTATGGGAAGGGACTTTTTCCTACTGCTTCAGTGACTTTCTATATCGGATTGGAGGGTAACGTTAGTCAGTAATGTTTACTTCAACAAATGTAAATTAAAATTAAATCTATTATTTAAATAGCATAATGGAAACACATGGTGCTTTGTAGTCATGTAATTAAAGAAGATCTGTGCCTCCAGGACTTTATGATCTAAAGATCAAAACGCGTTCCACATGCAACAGACCTCTTCTAAATATTGGTGTACAATTTGGGGATTTTGTCTTGCATTTACTTCAGCATAAATTTTACTCTTGAGCAGAGATTTCACCCAGGCCAGTGCAGTACTGTTTGAGATGTAATGTGTAAGTATTGTACTTGACACTTTGTGCAGGGACAGTTAACTCTTAGCAGAGAAAAACTTGGTGTTTTGATGTTAGATTTATACCTTGCTTATTTAACAGTACTACTGTGAACTAAACTTTGTGGATTATACTAGTTTAGTTAGGGGGGAAAGAGTTAAATTCTTATCTTTAACAAGGAGTCTGACTAGCCATACTTTTTTTTTTTTTTTCCCCCAGTTGTGAAAGTAATTTTGTGCAAAATTGCATTTGAGTTAAATTATTCACTCATCCTGGGGCAATAGCCTGTATTCACTTTCCAGCTGAGCCAACTAAAAATATGGGAAACAGACCAGCCTAATATTCCATTGTTGCCTTATATAATGTGGTGTTTTGGAAATGATGATGAAGGCAACCTGGATATTTCATGGATGAAATAGTAGATTCATAAACTGAAAGCTTTGCTTGCTATTTGTAATGGTGTTTTCTCCCTTCCTTTCAAAAGTCTGTGCTCACAAATCAGAGATGTTGCTTTTCTTTAAAAAAGGAAAGAGGAGGACAAAGAAAAAGAAAAAAAAAAATCAAGCCTCTTATCCTTTGAAGAAATCTTTGCCTGAATTGCTGGCTGGGTTCCCTCAAAAGCCCTGGACTCCTTCAAAACTTGGAACCAAGTTCAGACCCCAACTAGGGAAGGTAGTGTACTTTGTTCAGTGTACTTCAACTCTCAGTGTTCTCCCCACAATATGCTATAAAGGAGTCTGGGTGTAAACGCAGAGGTTGTTATTGTCAAGTGTGATGGTTTGGGATTTCTTCCAATTATCATCCTAATTAGGACCCTGAATCAAAAAGAATTTTTCATTTCTTTTGGGCGTGGGGAGCTAAAAGAAGTCCTGTCTGTGAACCCTGTGACTCATAGGTCACTGCAAACCATTAAGCCTCTTTGTCGCTGTAATGACTTAGCTGCAAAATAATTTAGCAGCTCTAAGAGGCAACTTTTGCCTCCAACTTCCTTGCCTGATCATTTCCCCTAAGTTAAGGTAAGCTTAGACAGCACCTCTCACGTCCACACGTTTTGTTCCTTGTTCCAGTGCTTCTTTTCCCTCAGTCGATGCTGTTCCTCAGGACTGTACAGCTCGGAGGTGCTACTGTGTTTGGCTTTCCTCAGTTATTTAAATCCATAAAATATTAGTTCTGGTCACTTCCTGATCCTCTCAGTTTTGAGTTCTGGCAGCTATCAGAGACTTCTGAGCATTTTGTTTTGAACTATGGCAATTCTTTTCCAAGTGCTGTGCTTCAGGTTTAACCATACTTTGGTATAGATCTTGGCGTTGCTGGTTTAAGGTCGTCTGTATGCTGTGTGGAAATAATGCTGTACTAATCTTTTCTAACATCTTCTAAGATAAAGCTGTGAAATGGTTGCGTGTTATGAGTGGTAGACATTAATGAATGTTGACACTTTTCTTCCAGACTGCTCTGAGCAAAATTTTTGTGCTTCAGGTATTGGCTACACACTAATCTGTGTAACATAATAGATTTTCCCACAATAAGTGATAGTACATGTCCTACCTCCTGCGTGTTTGCAACTGGATTTCCTTTCTACTGCACTTCTGTTCTTTTTTAACTAAACTGTAGTTTTCTGGGCAAAATGAGCCTTTGGGTCATATGGTATGTGGCTTCACACAAACTTTTGCTACATGACAGGCTAACTTAGCAACCAGGATTTGTTTTCCACTTCTTCCTACTCACTGCTTTTGTCTTGTGCTGACACATTGGATTCTGTGCTGTACAAAAGAAAGCCCTAAGTGACAACTAGTGTAGCATTGTGCCTGGGACCTGTATGTTTGGATCTAGACTCAGATGAAGGACTTGTGCTCAAAAAATTCAGTGCTTGGCAATCCCAAATACCAAATTTCTTTTGTAACAGGGTCATCAGTGGTAATCTCATGCTTCTAATGCAACACTGGGGAAAAAAAAAAAATCCTTTATCAGTTGCAGTACCTTATTAATTTCAGGGTGCTTTGGCTGGAAGAATAAGCAAGAAGAATAAGATTTCCTAAGAGGGTGTAGCATTGGTAGTCTTAAACAACCAACCCACCCCCCCAAAAAAACCCAAAACAACAGCAAAGCAAAAAACCCAAACTACAGAGGTCCTACGAAAAGATACAATAATTCTGACATCAGGCAGTTAAATAACAGACTCCGATGAGGAAAACTGTCCCAGATTGAAACATTCCTTTCAGCTGACATTAGAAAACAAGGTAGACTTAGCATGAGAAATAGTGTCTTTATATGAAGAGATTGCTCTTGTTAGGCCCATATGTGAACCATATATCCAGATTCTCTCTACATCCGCTCACATGTCTCCCTGTCAGCATCTGAAGAGAGATCCCCAAATGTTCAAATGTACCTTTCAGATCAGAGTTTAATTTTAGAAGACTATCTTGGCCTATTAATTTTGATTATAATGGTGCTGTGATGGAGAAGACATCAGATTGCAAGTAAAATTTCAGAAGTCAAAATGCTGCAAAGCTGCAGAAATAAATGCATGCACAACTTGCAGTAATAGGTCACAATACTTGTATATAGTAAAACATGTATGTGCAAAATATGTCATTATTGAATAATTAATTGGGGCGTATATTGTTCATGTGCACTTTGCATGTTACAAACTACACCATGGAGGCTGAATACTTCCGAGATCTCTGTGTGCTGGATGAGGAAGGCAGTTTAAAAGCCCAAATAATGGTTCCAGAGCTCACACTCAGTACTGCAGAACATCTCGGACATTTACGCAGTTGCTATGTTTTCTCATATTTAATCTGTAAACATTCTTTTCAATTTAATGACAAGCTTTAGAATATACAAGCAAAAGTCAAACTTGGTGGGCTTCTTAAAAAAAAAAAAAAAAGGTTGGGGGGGCAAAAAGCTTACTACTTGGGATTGTTTGATTGTTTAATGCACATAAGCAAAATAAGCTCCTAGGCAATTCAGAAGAATCACTCTGATTATTAAAATATGTTTGGGTAATAGCTAAGAGTTAGAATAATAAAAACTGATTGCATTAGAATAGTTTGAATACCATGAAACTAGTAGAAATGTTAATTGAAATCTTTCAGATACCTTATTGATTACTTAATTTCTCTGTAAGGTTTATTTTCTTATTGTATCCTTAAAAATAAGTACATGAAGTCACTATCCAGAACTAGAAATGATACTAAAACAGGAGTTGCAAAATTAAAAAATGCCAGTATGAGGTTTAATCATTTTTCAATGTAGCTGTTCTATGCTTTCTGTTTTGATAATGGATGTCTAAGGGCATTCATATGGTTATTGAAGGAAGAAACTAATTCCCTTGCTAATATCCCCACTTGCTCATGTCATCCTTTTCAAACTGAAGGGGTTTTGCTTTCAATTCCCCATTTCTCTTTGTCTCAAAAGAGGAAAAACATTTGTTATTTCTACAAATTACTGTAGAAATTCCATTGTTTCTACAAATTACAAATAAAGTGTCCAATAAAAGTGGGTAGGTGATTTACAATTATTATTTATTGATATCAGACACTTCAGGTATACCTAGAATATGAATACTACAAGCTTTAAACCTATTTTTATAATCTTGTTTATTCCGTATAATAACTGTCCTTTCTTTAAAAATTTTAAAAATCCCTCACACTACCTCCCCCCCAAAAAAAAACAAACCAACCAACCCAAACCCCACTGTTTTTGCATTTGTAGCTATGACCAAGATGTGATAGTGGATTATTCATCAGACCCAACCAATCATTTTCTTAAGTTGTCCAAACTGCTATCCAGTGAACTCATTGGCACTTACAATCAGAAATCATTAAGGGTGAGCACGTGTAAGCAGCAGTGCAATTACAGTCTGCAGTCAAGGGAGAAGTTCTTGACGTACGCTGCACCTTCATGATTTTCCATTGCTTGTCAAGAGAACAAAGTATATCGTTTTTTCTTAGCCTGCAAGCAATAAGAAAGCATGCAGCATTTACATTATTTCTACAGCAGTCAGTTTGCAGCAGGTCTTTGCCGAGGCTTCACCCATGGTTTCTTTTCATTCACCTGTTCTGGGACAAGAAGATATAGCACATAGACAAAGTTCGTTGTCTCTCTCATACGTAAACCTTGGACCATACTTTTTGCCTAAACGATAAATTTAAATTCTGAAATGCTTAATCCAATGCATGTATCACATATGCAAAGGACCTCTGTTGGCCAGTGCCTCTGTTTCTGAAATTCTGTTTCTGATATTTGTATGGGCTTTTATTGAAGGGAGGGCGGTACTGGAACTTGCTGATGAGGGACTGGGATGGGGTGAGAGAGCATGTGTGACAGCTCTCCAAGTGTGTCTTCTCCCGGAACTTCAGTCACAGCTGATGTTGAGAGACATGCCAAATGTGGTCATAGACGACTGGTTTTGACTGATCAGTTCAGAAGACATCATGCTGAGTTGACTCGCTTTGCTATCCAAAGCAACCCAACGGGTAACATAGGCATTTTTAGACCCATTGAGTACTATTGAGTTTATTGAGAATTTTTCAGGAAAATGCAAAAAGGAAAATCTCCACCCCTCCATCAAGGACAAGAAAGGACATTAACATGTATACAATCAGATGATTGGGAAAAAATTTTCTCTGTCATCTTCCAGAGTCCTCTAAGAAGACTGGGGCAGGTGGGCTAAGCCTGAGCATATTAACACCTGAAGTGAAAATTGATTAATGATCAGGAATGTGTGCAAAGCAAGCAAGGTCTGAAAGAGATTAATCCAAGAAGTTGGGAAGGTTTTCTGTTGATTTTTTTCTTTTTTTTTCACATTTAAGTAGTTTCATAATTTTAAGTTTTGAAGACTATTCATATGACTAACTGAAATCTTAATCTGTAGTTATTTATAAACATTTGTTGTTACTGTAAACACCCTCTATACTGTTCTTAATTTATTATAAGCTGGTAAATCAAGCCCTATCAAATTTAAACTGAGTTAAATTGCTACATCATTGAATACATTGCCACATTTTACATTTTGAAATTCAAGTGCGTTTTGAACTTCTGTCATCTTTTCCTTAAGGAAAAGAGGAGAAAAAAGTGGAATTATGGGAGGATGGTTATGGGAGGAGAAAGTGGCTTTTTAATTTCATTTTTATATAAAACCTATCCAAAGCGCTTTTGATGAAATTTAAAATACCCTTGAGACGGAGAGAAAAAAAGGAAAATACTAGCCGTAAAATAATCAGCTTAGAAATCGAGTGTTCTGTCCTCAAAAATGCTAGTTTGAATCACACTCTCTACATCGGTCTGCTCGTTCTGTGAGGGTAGGACACAGTCTCCCTGTCATTTGTTTAGGAGCTCTGACTCCTAAATAGCTAAGGGAAAAAACAATTTGTATATTATCTAGTCGAACCCAAGCATTCCTATATTGTAAGCAAAGCTGGTTTTGTGAAGGCAGATGAATGGTCTGTGCTCATTGCAATGGGGAGTTGATGTGGGGAGGTTATTTGGAGCAAACACATGTCTAGTTCCTATTCTTCTTGAAAAATGCTAGAACATACACATGTGCTTCGTGGTCCTTATGCTACATACTGCTTCTCTCTGCACAGATAATCAGATGAACAATACATGTGAGCAGCATTTGAGGTAGAGCTGTTATCTTTTATCTCTTTGATGTCTTATTTTACTGATGCATGAAAAGTTGAACGAGGAAATAGTGTTTCTGAGCAAAAGGTGCCACAAATCTTCAGCAGACAGAATTGCAAAGTTGTGCCGTCTGTCCTTACACATTTCCATCTCTGCCTGTCCTTCATTAACTGAGATGGTTACTCATCACAGAGTGGTCAATGAGAGTTTTATAGGAGCATTTATTTATCATTTCTATGTTCTCGGTCTTTTTTTTTTAATTTCAGGCTCCAAAGTGTATATTTTCTTTTCTGTTA
The DNA here is from genome assembly GCA_013397275.1 of Burhinus bistriatus. Classification (NCBI taxonomy): domain Eukaryota; kingdom Metazoa; phylum Chordata; class Aves; order Charadriiformes; family Burhinidae; genus Burhinus; species Burhinus bistriatus. The sequence goes on from VYXH01002036.1 coordinate 776,858, forward strand.
TAGTCAATTATGTCATAAATGGTCAAATGATAACTCATCACAAACAAAATTATTTTTGCAGCCTGTCTTCCTAGCGTCTGGATTCTAAAGAGGCAACCTGGTTGCCTGCATGCCAGTGCAACCAGGATTTCAACAGTGTCAATAATCTTTGCTCATCATACCAAAAAAAAATCAGTGTGTCAGTGTATTCCTGCAGAGTCATTAGCATACAGACTCACTCTGCTTGCTTAACAAAGCATGGTTTGGTGTATTATAGTTTCCTAGTCTGCTTGTCTGATTCACCTCTGACAAAAGCAGAGAGAAAATTCGGTCCCTTCTTCAGTGGCACACTAATGTAGGAAATAAATCTTCGGGCATAAGGTCTGAAATGGCAGTCATTTAAATAATTCAAATGCAGCGATCATTTTGCCCATGTGCCTTTCATTTCTTTGTTTTGTTTCTCTGTATTTCTCAGATCACTGAGACAAACAATCTTCTGCAACAATCTGTATTTTTTAAATATCTCAAGCTAAATAATCTCCGTCCTCTTTAAATGCAGTTTAACTGGTTACATGTTAAATAATTATTTGCTCTTTCTTTTGTGGTGTGGAGGGGGGAGTTGGAGGGGAGAAGTAACATACAAACAGATGTGCTGCTAGATCTACAGGCTTCTGCCAACCATATGGCATCTTAAAGAAAGATGGTTGGAGCGTCTGGATTAGCAAAGAGTCGGGATGGAAAGCCATGTGTCGTGTTGGTACAGGCAGTTGTTTTAGCTCTCTGTAAAAGGCTTCAGGAGATTGTGTAATGGAACAAATGGTACTGCAAGCCTAGTAACAGCCTTACCGCTGCTGGAGAGGCAATTGGCCCCCAGGCGGGTACTGCTTCATCCTTGCTTGTTGGTTTTTTGTGAAGGATTTTTATATCGTTAGTCTGTGTTCTTCTTTTAGCGTACGGGAAACTTGGGAGATCTAATTCTGAACTTTATACTTGAAAGAGAGCTATTGTGTGTTTAGGATTTTTTCACACCCCATTTTTTATAAAGAAAACATACATTTTCCCACTCTTTGAAATGAGAAGCTCGTGCCCTTCTGCAAATTCCCTGCATCCTTCGTGAACACTTTGAGACACTGATTCATTGAATTTGTAGCCGATGCCCAGATTTTGGGGGAAAACTGCTCTCTCTGGGATTTGCTTAGTTAAAAACAAGATTGGGGCTATTGTGCTTGTGGCCATAACGTACCAGCTTGGCATTCGTATTCTGTTTGACAAGTTGCTCTTTATGCAAACAAGGGGCCTGCTCCTATTAAAGGCAAAATTCCTTTTGTTTTTAGTGACACAGGATTGGGTTCTTGGTGGGGTTTTGTGTGCTTTACAGGAGTCTCTGTAGATCACATTACAGCTCATGGGAGTTATTCTGGATCAGGATGAAAGCTTTTGTGTCCAGATCTGTAAGAGAAATAGGTTTTAGTCGTTTCTCTACTGTCACACAATAGAACTCTAAACTCCTCTGCATGTCTCAATGAAATCAGGCCTCTTAAAACTGCCTTTACAGCTGTACTATCTCCCTGATACTGTTTGTTTCAAAGGAAATTAAAAATCTGATGTTTCAGTAAAGGATTTCAATAAAATTAGAATTCTTTTATTTGAAGAGACTTTAAGTACATTATGATCCCAAATCCCAATTTTTATGTAAGGAGGTAGCATGAGAGACACTCAAATATTCATTCATTCATGAGCAGGTAAAGTTATGGCTTCAGAGACATTAGAAACAAACCATTAACTACAGAAGCATCATCCCTACTGAGGATCTGTGCTGAAAAATATACGATCTTAGTCTGAGACAAATGCTGCTCTAATAGAGGCTAAATTCCCAATAACTTCAAAGTAAAAGTACAATTACGGGTCTTTTTTTCTCTTTAATTTTTTTCTTTCTCTCCAGAAGGCTCCTTATCTGGAGCTTAGGAAACAGCAGTCCTCAGCTTAATCTGCAGTTTAGTTACAGCAGCACACGCTTTTTCCTGAGCTGCCTGCGTGCCCCCCTGCTCAAGCCTGCATATGTTGCTCAACACTGATCAAAAGTAGCCTCCCTCGGGAGAGAGGCTTGCGTTCGTTTTATCGGCCTGTTCATTACCTCGCCTCAGCCGAGGCTGAGCCAGGTGTGAGGTGGACAGTTGTCCACCAGGAGTGGTGCCAAGACCACCAGCATCTCTCTGGAAGCTCTTGCGGTGGCTGCTGAGGAGGAGTGGACTCAGACCAGTGAGCCTCAGTGAGGACCTCGGGCTCTCTCGGGGCATCTGCTGAGCTTTCACAGTCTTCCAGAAACCCAGGCTGTTTTCTGCGCTGTGTTAGCGTGTGAGTTCACCAACGTCGTGGTGCGCATTAGCAAAACTGTGCATTTCATTCAGAAATATGCATTTCTCTGTGTTTCCCAATAATGAATTTTGAGTAATGGTGTATTTGTGCTGCAGCAGCAGTATCAGAGGTTACCAAGTCTACAGAGACAAGTAATTGATTGATAGTAGGTGGATCCCTTGCTTCTCATTTTGCATACACGTTTGTCTTCTGCATCCCTACTTAGAAGAACAAAAGCCATGGTTGCATTTTTAAACAAGGAGATACAGCTCTGTTTTCTTAATTTACTGCTAGTCATTTCAGGCACTTATTTTAATTGTCCAACTACTTATGTGAGTGAGAATGTTCAGCTCCCTAAAGCGCATCAAGACTTCTCTGCTTTCTTGTTTAAACGTTTGTTTCATAAAACTGTTATCATTGCTTCCCACTGAAACATGGAGAAGTAATACGAGAAAAGCATAATTTACCTAACAAAACTAAGCATGGCCTTTTGATGTAATCTAAGGGCAAAAGTACTCTTCGCTTCTTATAGTTACTTTGAAGATGTGTCAAGAAAATGAATAACATTTATTTCAACTTGTAGCAAAGAAAAGACCGATAGTTTTGCTAGAATTTTTGACAATAATTAAAATACAGTGGAAACAGAAGAGTCTGTGCATGCACGTACACAGTTGTGGTCAGAATGAATTTTTCTGCTGGAAGGTGCCAGTGGTCTTACCATGGTGCGATGACTGTGCAGGGTCCAGTGACTGCTGACTAATGTGCTGAGCTGTGACACAGGAGAGCTGGGCTGGAGCCACGTTTGTGCTAATTTTGCATGGTACTCCCGACAGGCCTGTGCTGCTGTTGCAGAGACACTGGAACAGCTATTCCCATCCACAAGCTAAGCTGCTGTCACCAGAAAGGCATAACTGACCCTTCCCACCAGCTGTGATCTGGGTGTGTTCATACTCATCTCCAAACTGCCTGGTTGCAGTCATTTTCCTTATTGTGGAGGGGTTAATGGTTATTCTGAAGATAACTGTAATGATATTTGCCTCTAAAGCAGGAATAAAATTCCTCTGTTTCATAGCAATGATTGAGTTCAGCCTTCAGGCTCGAGGTAGTGAATTCAGAGCACAACTGGACTAATATATATACATCATGAAATAGCCACTGTCTTACAGAGAGTGTAATACTCTCTATAATGTACTAATACATTTTTAAGATGTCTTTTCTGTGAAATGCTTTCCTGCTTTCCTTCAGTGCTTCTAAGCAATGGCTGTTTTCACTAACAGAATCACAGGGGTTGGAAGGGAGCTCTGGAGGTCATCTAGTCCAACTTCACAGGCAAATTCACTGAGTTTTTAGTATAGTCCAAAACAAAACATGAAATGTACTCTATATTCACAAGAGCTGAGCTCCATGGAGGTGGGCTGACAATGCTGCTCAGACCCTCCAGCTTTTCTCATTATCTGGAAAATCTCTGGTTTCTCAGGATGAAACTCCTTTCTTCTCAGCCCCTCCCAGTGCAAAAATCTTCCTTTGTAACCTTCACCATCTCCCCTACATTGGTCTTCCATGTTACATTCCCCCCAGCTGGTGTTTCCTTGATGCCGTGACTCTCCCTTCAGTCTCCCTGCTTTGTGGTGTACCAAGGGACCTGGGGAGACTGGGGCTGGTCCCAAGCGGGTTCAGCCCTGGTCTGAAGCGCTGTGTTGCGTGACAACAGCAGCTCCCTGTGAGGTGGGAACACACTTGCTTGGCCAACCAGCACTAACAGAGAAAGAGAAGCTGAAGCCTCCTGAGGTCCCTCAGGTATATCCATGCGTATCTGAGCACAGCTCTTCCCTACCTCTCACACGCATCCTAGGCTCCTCTGCCCACCTTGTCCTGCTTCCCAGCCATTTCTCTAGATCCTCATTTAATATGTGCCCCTTATTCTCATTTTTGTTTCCTAGGCAGAGTAAGTTTGGAAAATAGACATGTGCGATAGAGCTGCATTTGAAGGGGGGTAGGCCAGACTTGGTAAGTTCACAAATGGAAGCAATCTGGTCTGTGTGGAGAGATCAACAGGACCTTGTATGGAAAACATCTCTCTGAATATGCTGCACAGTAAAATTATCTCTGTCACCAATTTGAAGTCATATTCCTCCTCTTGTATGTCACAAGCATAAAACTACACTCCATACAAACCTTACATCTATCATTACTTTCACTGTAATTTATGAAAACCACAATAACCCTGTGTGAACCCTGAAAATAAGCAAATGTGTGTTGCCTGCCAGAGCTTACAGGCAAAATCACTTGTTTGAAATGAACTGGAAAGAGGGGCATATTTGCACCTCTGGTGTGGAAAATAGGGGTGATGGGATTTAAGCAAAGGAACTAATGAGTAATGCCTACATAGATGTTTAACACTTTGTGTTTGATATTTTTATGGCATATTTTCATAGTCATCAGACTGTATAGTATAGCAGCCTTGGGGTTTTTTTGTGCTGAAGAACATTTTTGAAGGACTGTGATATATAGTTATTAAACTGGGAAGACCCTCTTGCAGATAACCAAATCAGAAGGACTGTACCCAGCACTCTTGAGCTCCTGTTTGCAAGGTCACTAGTGAGAAACATTTTACCTTTCGAACACAGGTACCAATAGCTATAAACATGACCAGGAGCTTTGCACTCTCTGTAATACAAAGCCCGCAGTCCTCGCTGGTCGCAGCTAGAGTCTGGGCTCAGTGAGGACAGCAGGACTGAACCCAAAGCTGTTCTGTTAGTCTGCAATTGTGACTGTCGGAAACAACTGAAGCAGTTGTAGCTCAGCTGCACTACCCTTTTTACCGTTAGTATTTTTTTAATTAAGACAATGTCTGACAAAGTAAATTAACAGAAGCTGATGCTTTTAGCAGGTTTTTTTGCTTCAAATGCCTGATGTCAGCTTGGGCCACATGTACATTCTACACATGCCATGGGATAGAAAAAGTGAAGCCTTCTTTTTCGATTCTCTGCTGCCTGCCCAAACACCACATGTACTGTCTGTTACATGTCGCTTCTGATGAGGTTCATGCTGGGAATTTCTTTTTAAAGGCGAAGTGTTTCTGAAGGAAAGAGTTCAGATTGGGCAGATTGCATTAAAAAATTCCTGGTGTCTCTGACTCAAATATAGCGATTGTTTTGTGTGGACACCAACTAGCAGTCTGTAAAGGTTCAAGTTTGTCTGGTAATGAAAGAAATCAGAGGAATCAGAGTAAGCAGTGGGAAAATAAAGCACACTTATAAAAAGTAAATCAATGACAAAAATTGTTGTAATTAGTAAAACAAGTGTAGGAAAAAATATTTTGGTAATGCACATATGTACCTTGTGGAATGATCCTTATAAACATGAGGGGGTCACTTTTGAAACCTTGATAGGATGTATGTCTCTTAACATTATCGAGGCTCTGTTTCCTGATGGAGAAATTTTGCAAAATCTGTTCTGTCCAGCACATAACAAAATCAGAGGTAAACATATTAAAAAAAAAAATTAGTCTGACTATAATGTCAGAGGATTATAATGATTATGTATCCACTGCAAGCCCTGCCTCCTTTTTTTTTTTTTCCTCTAAGATATTTTACAGCACTCTGAATTATTAGTCAGCCTAAATGGTTTGGCCAATTGTTTTATTAAACATTTTTCAGCAATAGGCAGAAAATAGCAACCAGAGCTATTTTTCTCTAGAGCAAACCTGATCCAGAGTTCATATTCTTAGCATAGATTATATTATTTTGAATTCCTTTAAAGGAGGAAAAGCCACTCTTCAGCCTAGGGATTCAGACGCAAATAGACATTAGTGGAGCTTTCACCCCTATCTTTTCCGGCCTGCCATCCATTCTCTTTCATTGTTTCCTTCCTGTCCAAACCCGGGAGGGCTAAAAGTGGCCATCATATCGCTAAGCCCAGCTGCTACACCCCCCTACTAAAGAGCAGGCTGATAATGTTCTCTTCAGCACGTCAGACACGAGCTATTAGAAGCCCAGGAATAGATCAAGGCTCAGGTTTCCTATATGATCTATTTGTTTAACCTGTTGGGCCAGCTGTGGAAGTGAAGATATATTCTAATAGTCAGTGATGACATCTGAAACAAAGGGGAAGCTACTGTTGCTAAGTAAACTTTTAATTAAACCCTATTTGTAATTGTTATCATGGCATGTGAAGACTGTTACCTTCTTGGAGAAGATGTAATATAGCGCTTCTTTAAAAGTATGTGGAATAATTAAGAGTGCCTTTAGTAAAAGGAATTTAGAGGTTCCCCAATACACATTTAAAGAAAAAAAAAAAATTTAAGTGATAAAGAACCACCTGGGTCAAGGGTTTAATGGTGAAATGTGGACGTTTTCTTCTTAGGTGTCCGATTCCAAACTGTGCAACAGATATTAACCTCTAGTTACCATCCATTAACATCAGTTGGATGAGTTTGTTCTGCCTGTAGTGTGGGCAAGTCCTTACCTTACTAAGCTAGAAGTAGTACAGATTGCATTTCTTCTCTGCCTGAATAAATGACAGTCTGGGCCTTTTATGTGGCAACAGAATTTTGATAGAGATTTCAGCGGGTGGGAAATGCCACAGAAACTTGTTTTAATGTGCCCTAAACTGTCTCCTTGTGTCCTATTAGAAGTCAAGACTTCCAGTGTGACAGAAGTGAGGAGGCTCATTCAGTGTCCTTAGTTCCTACTCACTGTTATGGCTTTTTTTTTAATTTGTGTGGTTCTTTTTCTCTTATGCTTTGTTTCTTTCATCAACATGAGGAAGGTGATCATTGTGTTTTGCTTTTGAAGCTAGAAGGGAGAATGGTGTTCATTAAAGGATGGATAGTATAGATGTTCCTCTGAGGTGCTCATCACTCAAAGTTGTCTCAAGGTCCTGATCCATGGCTCAAGATCTTAAGTAAATAGCAATTTAGGACACTTGAAACTTTGGGGGGTAATTTGCTATTTGTCTGCATTTCTAAATTTATAGACTCTCATTTAGTTACCTCAAAATTTACTGTGTGAATTTGTCAATTCTGCAAACCACAATGAAGATGCTCACATGAGAACTAATTTTACTGCTGGTTTAAATGTCCTAGTTGTCCACAGAGCTGACTGAAGATATGAAGAGGTGGTGAATATAAATTTTGCTGCCTTAATGAAAAAGACAACATTGCTTCTGCTATGAAAAGGGAAGACAGAAAAGTAGCTGAGTTGAGGTAGAAAGCAGAAAGGACCCATGCTGCCATCCCTGCAAGAGGAGTGGGGAATGACAGCAGCTGGGGCAGTTGTGGCTGCAGAAACAAGCTCACCGTGAGCACCAGCCATACAGCTTAACTCTTTGCATGGCAGCAAATCTGGCTTTCCAAGATCCTCATAGGCAAAGCAAACCTGATCATTGATTTATATACAGGAGGAGGTTACCTTAGGCAGTGTCTGCTCTACCTGTGTTAGGGACTAGCTGTGGTCGCCAGAGTTTGTATTTAAGGTTGTGGCATGCTTCTTGGTATAAGACACTGCTGAAGTCCTTTGTGCTTTCATTGGGCTTGCCAAAAATTGTGGTTTAGGCTGAAACTGTTCAGCAGGGTCGTAGTGGGTAATTGCTTCGCGAAGAGATCAGCGAGGCTGGCCAGGGGACCAGCAGTGAAGGTGGGAGCCAGGGTGGTATGGAGTTGCACAGACAACCTTCACTCTGGCATTTCCTAACTCGTGAGTGTTTGAGGATACAAATTTAACATCCTTTAATGGGTTGTAGTACACCTATCTGTTAGGTACTACAACTTAAACATTTCCTATTGCTTTAGTACATGACAGCAAATTTGTAGGATGTCCTGACAAAAATTATAAAAGCAGGTAGAAGTTTGCTTTTGGAAAGTTTGCTGGGTTTTGCTTCCTTTTCTAATTGGCTTGCTCCCTCTTTTTGTAACAAGCTTGTTTTTAAACCTGTATTTGCTTTTAAAATTCATAGTGTGTTAAGAACATTTGAGATTCGCAAAAGGCTGATAACCAAATCTGGCACTGCCTTCATGTTGGGGCAGAGCCCCCTTCAGTTGCATCTCTGCAGCATGGTCTGTGACATCGCCCCCGATTTTCCCCCTTGTAACCAGAAGCAGCCTCAGATCGCTGTGTCCACCTACAGGCAAATGAGCGATGCGAGAGCCACCTTAGAAACTAGTAGCTTGGTCCTCTTATCCTGACAAGGGAAATGTTTTCATAAAGGCACTTTGCTGCGCCTTAACCTGTTCTCACGACTTCAGGTTTTGGTAGTTTTGGGGATCAGGAGGAGCCACCGTGCCCCAGCACCCCCTCGCCCATGGAGCCACGGCCCCATTGCTGGTGGACCCTGTGGGCAGCCGGCGCCCCAGGCTTGCCGCGGGGTGTCCAGAGGGCACTGGGCATGATGGGCTGCCCTCCATTACCATGGCAACCGGCAGATGGGGGGCTGCAGCGGGGAGGTGGCCGCAGCAGCAGCGCACCGGACGAGCCGCTCAATAACAGCCCTTTCAGCTCTGACAGCTCTGCTCTGGCTGGCCAGAAGTAGTTATCAGATTACTTGTATTAAAACCTAATTAAGATGTGTGCCAGTAAATGCAGCATGGTTATTGGATTTGGTGATTTAGCTGCTGCAGCTTGCTGCAATCCAATCACGCTATTTCAGCAAATTCAGCTCCGTGGAGTAGAGTGAAAATGCTTTACATCAGTAACCTGGCTGTGCTGAAAGAGTAAATAACCTTTTAATGCCTCTGCTGTGTCAAGGACTGATCCCCACTGCTGGGTGGATGGACACAGCCCACAGGTCCTTGCATATTAATTTCTTGCAAATCAACTTTAAAACCCAGAGGAGGGCTGACAGGTTGTATCAGCTTTTCCCTTCACTGCTCGCAGTTGCCTGCAGATTAATGGACCTGTAAGTCCCCCAGGGCAGGGAGTTTGCAGCGGGAGCCTTCTGGGTGCCCCTGCGTTGGCAATGTGTCTTTGTAGAAAAGAAGGAAGCTTTTGGTTTTGTCTGTAGGCTGCAGACAAGGGGACAATCCAAATTTAACACAGTGGGTGCTAGTCCAGCTCTGTGGTGTTGGATGTAATGGAAGTTTATTCTGCTGAGTAGAATTCACCTTGGTGCCAAAGCTGTGCTTTATGATTGATGTTTCACATGGTTTCTGCAGGGTCTTGCAGTGGTTGTCTACCCATACTTGTCAAAATGTAACAAAACCTATCTATCCCTTTCCATTTCATTTCTGGGTAGGCTATGGCATAGCCTAGTCTCAGATCCAAATTTTACTGCTGTAGGGAGTGCAGCTTGTAGCTGCACAAAGTAGCAAGGTGGCTTGGAGCCATTCTAATATAAAGCTACATACGAGCTCCAAGTCCTGAGGATCAGTGCAAAACGTTTACCTTGAAGCATTCAGTACAGCTTGTCATGCCTCGGTTTTGTTCTCCTTCTGTGGAACCACTTGTCTCATGAAGCTGCCTCTTACCTGCCTCCATATAGAAATAGGAATTTTGGATTAGAGTGGTTAATGGAAATTTATGTTAAGGGTAATATTATTACTAAATGGGAGCTTAGTCCTTAGTGCCAGCTTGTCCTGTAAGTAGGCCAAATGTAACGGGGTTCAAGAGCTACATGTCTTCACCTTGTGCCTTGAAGTAACGTGACAGAGCGTGGAGTCAGTTCCTGCCCTTCAGCACTCCCAGGCCAAGGAGGAGCAGCCACCTGACATCCCAACTGGACAGATCTTGCCACTTTGGCAGAAAAATGACCTCATTTGGAATGGAGGGTGAGGATATGGTGGTCACTCAGATGCTCAGGACACAGTACATGCTTGCCTGGTAGGTGGTGTTGCCAAAGTGAACGTGGCGACCGTGCAGCCTCACTCACTCCCTTGTATTAGCAAAATGTGCAGAAGGTTCTGTCACCCAGTTGTAAAAATGATGGCAGGCATCGATGTGCAGTTGTAACATATGGGAAGTACAGTGAATGTGGGTGGAGCTGTTCATTTCTCATCTTGAATCATTTACGAGATCAGCAGGCAGGCCAGATACAATGCATATGGGAATGTGTGGCTGTGCTGCACATGTCACACGTAATAGCAGATACTGTGAGAGGGCCCAGAGCCTGGCCTCGGGAGCTGAATGCACTGGAGCAGGCTGGTAGTCCCAGCGTGCGGACCAAGGGCCAGCTTGGCAGCAGTTTTAGGAGAGCAGACCAGTAGACAGAATTTGGGAATTCACGGACCAAGATCTGCACTGACTAGAACTACTCCCTCTTTATCCATCGTGACCCAGGACTGTAGAAAGGAATGTTATTAATCCTGTACTTAAGCACTGGAAATAGATACAGATGGTAAAAGTAAAGTTGTGGCCTGCTGTGTCATCTGTCTCCCTCAGCTCAAGGGGACGCTCTAAATGTGTGATGAAGTTGGAAAACAGAACAGCATAATTGAGTACTATTGCCATAATTAAAGACTTCTCTATTTACAGTAGTTTATCTGAATCACCCTTTGCATGATCTGAAAGGATATAGAGCTTTACAAGAGTGCACACGAGGGCTTGAATCCAGTAATGTTTTTGAAATTTGCATGGGCTGCCTGTGAGTATCTAGTAGAAAGTGTTGTTTTGATGTAAAATTCACATGAGCTGGAAATGACTTCTCTCTGGGTGCCAGAACTGGAGGACGTTCCTCACACTGAACTGGTGGCTCTTCAGCTGGAGCCTTCTTCCGGCGAGAGGAGAGGCACGCCGGGGAAGGGCCTCTCCTCGGGGCTGCATGGAATGGGCCCTCCAGCAGCGATGGGCAGCGCTCATTGTGTTGCTGCAGAGATGGTGGTCAAGGGGTTTATCTACTTACCTGTGTCTTTAACTGCCAGTATTAATAATTCTGTGCCAGAGGGTCTCTCAAAGACCATATGATTGTTCTTAAAACAGACTGAAACACTAGCAGAATGGGAAAATTATTAATTGAATGTAGAAATAGGCAGAAACTTAAATTCTACAGGCCTGAATCCAGACTGTAGTTGGCAGTTGTTGAGTCGGGCTCTCATCCATGAGGAGGATTTCATAGCCTCAAGGCTCTAAATAGGTAGGGCAGCACTGGAGGCAGCAGTTCCCAGTTACACCTGTCTGAAGATAGCACTTCCCAGTTACACCTCCCTCCCAGCACTGCTATAAAGCAGTAAATACTCTAGAGGACTGGAAGATGTCTTTATTACAAATCAACAAGTGCAGTAAGGTCACATATCCTCTTCAAGTTAGAGGCAATCAATGGCAAAGTAGTGAGCACAACTTGGCTCTCCAGTCTGAAACTATGATCTTGCCTCCAGCAAACACCACCGTTGTTCTTGCACTCCTTGGGAGCAAGATGCTCAAGGAAAAGCTACTGTCTTTAAAAACATAACAAAGAACAGTACGAGGGTGGGGTATTGTTTGTGCAGGGGAGTTTTGCTGTGTTTTTTGAAGTTCAACGCCCCTGAAATCATCTTTAGTCAAGAAATTAAGCATCAACAGCTCCTGCACCAACATGGTATAGTTTGGAAGATACAGGGAGCATGAAATTAGACACAGAGTGTCTAAGTGTGTATTTACTGGAATGGGCTGTGTTAGCAAAGTGGTGGGTTTGTTTGCTTCATTGGACGTTTACAACCAGCTGCTGCTGTTTGCAGCTAGCTGCATTTAGTTTTGTTCTGATCCCCAGGAGACGGTCCTGCAGCTCCTCAAATCTCTTTTGCAAGGGTACGTTAGCAGAGTAACAGGACACTGTGAAATATGGGCGTTCGGTGTTTGCTACGTGACTGTTGCAGTTTGATGTCAAGGAAGTTGGCTGGCAGACACAGATCAATAAATGCTAGTTTTGACATAGATTTTGGCAATTTTGTTTCAGCTAGATTTTACTAGCTTTTTATCAAGAAATTTGGGGTTATTGCAGTTATTTGAACAATGCTGATTAAGAATGTGAATATTCAGAGTCATTTTATGACAGCTGTACAAGTCAAAACTACCCCATGGAGCTGAAAGTAGAAAGATTCAGAAAATCACATGCCTTATTGTAAGCGTAGAACTAATTCCATGAAAAACACTGCCTGCATGACAGATACGACCTAAAACCCCTGTTCAGCTGAAGCTGTATTTCACTATGTTGAGCAAGAAATAGTTTACAAAAGCAAGTGCAAAGATTAGATCCAGAACTAACTTTGACAAAACTGGAGTCAGTTCGTGCTCCCTAAGTGCATACCATTTAGATGGGTAGGTTTTTCTCTAGACTACTGTTATTTACAGACAAGAAGCTTCTAAGATATCCGAAAGGACTTCTAGTTAAAGACATTTCCGTTTAAAGAGTGAAATGTATTTAATGTAAAAACACCATTTCCAGCTTATTTGTGTTTACATCCCTTGCTACAGGTCCCAGGCAGACTTTTAAAATTTTTCATGGCGGGATTAATAAACAGTCACTGGGGACATAACAAGCCATACCAGGTTTTGTGATTAAAGAAGTAAAGGTGTGGTTGCCCTGTCTACAGCAGTGTTGTCCCAACTCAGGCACTTGTTTTTTAAGTGCGAGTAAAAGGCCTCTGTGTGCTCCTTCTGATACCTACCAGCTTGTTCCCTCTGTTTTGCAGCCCCTGATGAGGAGGGCCTTTGGAGTGATGGGCTCTTTCCATCCTTCTCCAGGAATCCCTGTTTCGCTATTAAAGGACCTACACTGACGTGCTTAGTTAACACTAAGCTTACTTGAAATAAATGTTGCATTCTGAAATGAGTTTTAGGCATTGACCAGGCTGCAAAGAGCAGTGGACAGAAAACCAAAGGTTTGTCACTTTAGGTCCGGTTTGTCACTTTAGGTCCAGTTTGTCAGGGGATTGGGATATTTGGATTTATAATCTGGGCTAGTGTGTGTGTGTTTCAGGAAGCCGGTTATGGAAGCAGCTGCAGCGTGCCTGGCTACAGGTATAAAGATGCAGTCCTGCGGTCTTTACTGATGTCACTTAATGGCAAAACAAATTTGCTGTCACGTCATGATAAGGCTTCTAAATTAGAAGTGCAAACCTTTAAAAGTGCTCGTTTAAAGTGTGAAGATAAAATGTATGGAATGCCCATCCTAGGAGCAATACTTAAGTCTCAGCCCAACCACCAGACCGAGCTCTGTCATCTGGGAGCTGCGCCCGCCAGTGCAAACATCAAAGCTTCTGCCATGAACTCCAACTTCAGATGCTCTGCAACCCTTTTATCTATTTTTTCCAGGTTACAGCAGCTTGACAAGCACTGCCAGGCCACTGCCCAGCAGTTAGTGGAGTTGCTCAACAAACAGAATCAGCTCTTCAAAGAGAAGCAGCTGCTTACAGAAGAGGTGCAGTTTCTGCGAACACAGGTACTGTGCCAAAAGAAAAGGAAGTCTGAGGGGAATATTCTGCAGCTTTAGCAGAGAAATCTGCCAGCAGTTTCATTTCAGCTGTTGGGTTTTGTTGCTGCTGTTGTTGTTTGAAATAAGGCATTACTTTATGAAAAAAATAAAAATACATGCAATTGGAAAGAGACTCATAGCCGGACCCGAGTCTCACTTAAACCTAAACGAAATGCAGAAAGTGTTTTGAAGTGACAATAAAACAGCAGAAGTTATTCTTGCTGACAGTTCCTAGCTTTCTTATCAGAAGATCTTGTGTTCCTTTTTCAGAGAAAAGGGAAATCTCCAACAGCATTAATGTAGCTTGATGTTGGTAATTTGTTCGAGCTTTTTGCTGACATTTGTCAGACTTAAGTGCCCCTATCACTTTGTGATTTCCCCCCCTTCCCCGTACTTTTAAAATTTATCTTTCCTGCTGCTCCATGACCCAAGTGTGAGATGGTGAACATGAAATCAGGTGAACATGAAATCAGTCTGCCTGAGCCCTAACCACTGCACCGCATCTCCAGCAGACTGACTCTTGCTTCCAGTGGTCTCTAGGAAGCTGTGGCTTCTCATGGGGTGTTCCTGCTTTTTTTCCCTTTGGCCACTGTTCTTCAGCCAGGCAGTGCCTTGGAAATAAGGGAGAGGGCTGCATAGTTTGGTTTTTGCTTTGTCTTTCTTCTCCTTGTTTCAGCAAAAGAAGAGCTAACAAGCACAGAATGAGGTTTTCAGTAAAACTATTAAATTCTCAAACTCGTGTCAACCATAGCATGATGTTTTCTAACTGGCAAACTAATCATTTGCTCAGGATAACTGGAGTTCTGTTAACAGGGTAACCAAAGACACTCAGCGCAGGACATTTAGCCCAGTAGCACACCTAGCAGTAAAGAGAACATGAATCATCTTAGAACTTTAAAATATTTTAATCATACTATTTTTCATAGGCTTTTTAGCTGTAGAATTTAGTAAACGTTTAACCTAGGACAATAAAATCCATACTTTGATATGCCTTTAATCATGTCAGCATGTTTGGTTTTACAGGATTTCCGGTTATAGTAGACAAACTTGGTAGCTCAAGACAGCGTAAGGTTATCAGCATGTAGTAACTACTGGCAAATTTCAGGGCAACCATAGCGCTCTCTGTAAGACAATTTAGGAAGCTGGTTGTTCAGAAAAGAAAATTAAAATTTCTGTTTTAAGGGAAGCACTGTTGGTAATGTGAACAGACTTTGCATGGTCCACAGGGGGTTTGTTATTGATAATCTGTTTTATCTGGAGGCAAGCATGCTTTTATGAACTTGGGCAGAAGTACAAAAATGATACAAAAGAGGAAAAAATCATTCAAATATTACACTGCTATCAAGACTTGACTGGCAAAAGCTTCCTTCTTTGTGTTCATTACAAGTTAATTGCGCTCCAGAGGATTCTTTTTAACTTGAGAACATTCAGAAGAGAAGAATGATATAAAAAAATAATTACAAAATGAGTCCTAAAAATCTATTTGCAGCTATTTAAAGCAACAGTGGTTATCTAGGAATTGGAATTCAGCCCAAAAGAGCTGCCTGGAATATCAGACAATTGGTTTAAGAAAACTAAAGAACAGTTCACCATAAATGGGAGGTTTTAACAACAGAAAGATGTATGCAGTTAGTGTAGAAATATATTTTTTTAAAAAATTGCAGAATTGGTGTTGATCAAAGGTGAAAGTGACATCATATTCCACATTTTACTGTATTGTTCAACAGCTCTTTATAATCTTTTTTTTTGGGGGGGGGGACAACAAACCAGTCATACCTAATCTTTTAAAAATTATGTAAAATACACTAACTTAAATGTGCTACTGTATCTTGGAACATAAGCCACTAGTAACTGCAGTTGCATATTTCAGGAAAAAAAATGGGATGCAGATCTCAAACAGGACACAGATGGAATCAAGTAAAAACCTGGATGGATAAACAGAAATGAGCAGAAGTAGGTATTTTTTCTATATCCTATATATAGAGAGAGGGGAGGGAAAGGAAAGGAGGACTAAAACTATTTGCAGATGTGGGTTGAATCTGGCAAACACTTCAAGACAAAAGAGAGAAGAAAGTGTTTGAAACATTTTTGGGTTTGAAATTGTTGGAGCTTTTTGTGTTTGTTTTTTTTTTAAGCACTTAAAAATTTAGGACAAGCACTCCAAAGCAAAGACATGTTCTCCTGACAGAACTAAAAAAAAAAAAAAAAAAAAAA
>VYXH01002036.1:801340-846428 GCA_013397275.1 Burhinus bistriatus
CCCCATTTCAATTTCCTGCCATATTAAACTGCCAAACGCATCTGATCTCCTCCCTCAACTGCTTCACCAATATGACAATAAACATGCTTAAAATGGCCTCGGGTTTCTAGGGACGAGAAAGCCTGATGAAGAAAAGGCCTCTCTAGTTGAACTCTGGGTTTTCCACAGTAATCAGGCTGACAGGATTTTTTTTTTTAAGTGTCACTACTTTAACAATGGTTACACAGGTAAGACTATACATTTAAAAATGTAGGCATATGCAAACTTTTTTTTTTTTTAATTTATTTTTTATTACTCCACAGCATAAATCTGTGTTTAAATAGGAGAAAGTGCCTATAGGCTACGCACACAAAGGAACTCGGGCACCTAGTCCCAACACTTAGGTTTCACTGAGATCCTGGAGCTGCCGCGGCCTGGCCCGAGGCACAGCTGGATCCTCAACCTTTCTGGACCTGCCTCCCCTACCTGCTGGTGGCAGCACGCAGAGCACCCCTGCCAGCCACTGCATGCACATACGTGTTTGAGTTCAACAAAGCATCCCGGACTGCCCGTATATGCAGCTGGAAGGAGGTTTTCACACTCATCCCAGCCATAGGCTCAGTTCATTGAGTTGCTGGGATCCTAGAAGGAAGCAATTTCCCTGCAGCAACTACTCTACACTGTAGCAATTAACTAGTCATTAAGCACAGAAAGCACCAGGTCTACCTGTCTCATGTTTCCCCCACCCCCGCGTCTACTTAGGCACAAAATGCTTAGTTTTACAAAGTTTACAAGTGTCAGACCAGGTGACTGAATCCAGGAAATCCCACATCCGCAGCCAGGGTGTGATGCAGCAGCATGGGATGCAGCCTGCCCAGACAGTCCTGCCACCACCACAGCTGAGCCCTGGTCACTGATCTCCGACTATCACTGACCTAATGGCTGGCTGGCTCATGCTCTTTCCTACTACAAGGTGGGGGAGGAAAAAAAAGAAGGGGGGGGAAAAAAAAAAAGGAAAAAACCTGAGACCTGGATGAAGCACCTTTATTCCAGGGCAGTGTTCATGTCTGAGAACTGAGCTAAAACCCAGCTGACCGACTGCTTTTGGGACACTCAGCCCTCCTGACTGGCTGGGTGAAACAGCCCTGGACCAGCTTGCGGGCTTCAAAGAGTCCCACTCCAGGGTGCCCTGCAAATCCCACCTTCCCATTTGTTCCTCACCTTACCCTAACACATTACCTAGTTATGGCATGTGAGGCTATGAATTTCATTAGATGACAAATCACTTAAATCGTGGGTGTTCTGACAGGAACGTAGCCCTGTGCAATCGTTACTTCAAAAGTGTAACCCAAATTTACTTTTACAAGTGACACACACCTCAGAGAGTTAACATGAACCACCTGTATGGAAATAGCCTCAGTCCAAAGCACAGATACATCTTGCTTAGTCATAAAATCTTTTTTTTTTTTTTTTTTACAATACTGTAACTTAATAATTTACAAGCTGAAACTGATCACCCAGTATTTGAAATACGTCACAGCAAGTTACAGTTATCACTAGGACTTCACAGCAAATAAAACTTGCAACTAAACATGCACAGATCATTATATATACAGTGATAAAAAAATAACGATGTACATTTTCTTGTAAGAAGAAATTAAGTAAATTCTTTGTGCATTTCAGGATTGAAACATCTAACCTATATAAAATTACTTTAAAATATGAAGTAAATATTTAACCCAAAACTTGAGAAATCTTTCATAATCTGCAATATAGCCTTCTCATTTCAGTTTTTCTTTCTGTAGCACAGAACTTAGGAATTTTATCCTCTAAGATATTTAATAGTAATGTGCAGATATAAAAAAATACGTCCTTTGTGGCAAGCCTGAACATATATATATATATATTTACAAACCTCCAGAACAAATTAGCATTAAAAAACACAGAAGTAGCAGATTGACATAGTGCTTTATTTAAGCTGTCTGTACGAAGGAAAATAATGTGCATCCCTATCATATACGTGTAAAAATACTAAGGATGTACAGTGTACAAAAACAGTTTCTTGTAGTTATTTCACATCCTTGTGGGTCATATACTTAAGGAAATAAACAGTTTAAGTATGACCAACAGTAATACGGTTTCTTGGGTTCATAGTCGTGTCTGCTTAATATCCTTAACCATATGACTAGATCTTGCATGGATCTAATGAAAGAACTAGCAAGGTCAAGAAATGTCACAAACTCTAAAGCTACAGGGAGGTAATTCAATTACCAATTTAGAGGTTTTTATTTAAATAAATACTTTACATTTCATGCTTGCCTGTAATGCACTACCAGGAGCAAGATAAGGAAATTCTACTGTAGACAGTACAAACAGTAGCAGCAAAGTGTGTACATTGAGGTGTAATATATAGACCCTGCAGTTAGTAAGGAAAGACCTTACTTTTGTACTCTAGGAGAAGCACATGGCCCCTGCAAGAACAGTCAGCTTTAAGAAGCTGCAAGTAAAAATGGGGGAAAAAAAAAAAAANAATGTTCTTTAAGCGACAGGAATGTACTGGAGGATGGATTAGTGTGGAAGGCGAAGCTGTGTGCAAAACTGCCAAAATCCAAACAGAAATGACCTATTTCCTCCGAGATGGCTGCAGTACAAGAGGGCATACTGTATGTCATGGAAGTCAGTACAAGCTGGAGTCAAAGTCTGAAACATACTGTGCTGAAAAGGCTCGCCAAGGTAACCAGCCACCACCTCCTGTCCAAATCCAAACACAACTGCGAACAGCAAAAGAAGAGCTTCAGAAGTTTCTCTCGGCACCGCTTGCCCATTTGTCTTTCATCCATTTCTAACACTGGTAAGAGAGAGAATCCCCCAACCCCGGGGAGCATGAAGTGGCCCCTGACTCTCTCTGGAGCATAAACTTCATCAATGATGTTCTGCAAGGCAGACAATACAACGCACAGTGAAGTCTTAAAAGGTTTTCAAATAATTCACTGACAGATATTTACTGCAAACCGCATTCTAACTAGCTACGCGATGGTGAGCTAAGCACAGGGTTTCTTCTGCACGCGAGGAAGGGCTGGCCAGAGGCACGGCGCCAGCTGGTCTTTAGCTAGAGGTGCCCTGTGTGTCAAGAAACTTATTGCTATTACAAGCTGAAAACATAGGGGAAAAAACCACAGGCATATAACACAGATTTTGAATCGCCATAGTTTTAGTCTGTAAGTACAAGGCCTTTGCAGAGAACTAATTAATGCCCATCTATTGAATACTCGGCTATTTCAGTCACTCACTCACTCACTGTGTCAGTGTAGACCCCTCTGCACTACCGGTGCAGAACAGACCTGCAGCGCATTTGCTGTGCTCCTCTCTCTCCGTAGAGAGATAATCTCTACACGTGTTTAGTGTTACAAGGTGACAGAATGAGATCCTATGTAGTTAAAATACACATCGTGATATATTTCTGACTGATTATCCATACTAAAGATAAAACACAAAACATGAAAAATTGTCTAAATTAGCCTGCGTCTTTAGCTGCCTTGCTAAAATGCCCATCTACCCCTTGACCGTCCCAGCACACACACTGCCAGCAGTGGGCTTCATGCTCGGGCACTCAACTTTCCGCATCAAGAGGCTAAGGCATCTGCGTAGGAACATCTCGCCTTTCAGACTCATTCACACAACGCAACCAGTAACACTCTGCGATATCACAGTCTTCGTGGGAGCTAGCAAGATCTGAGCGCAGAGATACTTCGAATGATAATCCCACGGAGTCAGGGTTCTCCGATGTCCTTAGCAAGGGCACGTGCACGCGATCACTGCACGGCATAATGTCCCGACTCCTAGCACCAATGGGTTTATTATTAAGATTATCATTGCTGAAGATCAAAGCTAAAGTTTTATGCACACATTCTGTTAGATACAGATCTTCGGAAATGGAAAGACGTTCTCTCCTATCAGTGGAGCATTTCTTGCGAAGTTTTAAATTCAGTCAATAGGTACCACGGTTACATGTAACATGCTGGGTTTGGGGACTCTTTTNATACCCCAAAGAATATTCAGAGTTAAACACCTGGAGAAAAAGCTAATTCACAAACTCAAAATAAAACAAGTAAGGCAAACACCTGTTTACCTTGGTGCACACATTTTGGTGAAAAGCAATACCATTATGCCTGTCTACATTCTTCAGCCATCAGAGGTGATGTATATCATGAAAGAAACAGAAAAGCATGACAAAGATGTTATCTGGTGCAAATTATAAAACCCCTTAAACAACTTCAACTGCTGCTTTTATGCCTTCATTTCTTGCATGTATAATGTTCGACTCTCCATGATTGCACATGAACCTGGAAGTTCTAAGTGGCAGGCTGGGTGAGCCCAGCCCTTCTGCTTCTTCTGTAATATCCAACAGTAATTAAAAAATAATATATATATATATATTTATATATATCAACAGTTTAAGTCCTTCTCTCAAACGTTTCCCAAACGAATTCCAGCCAGATGTTAATGACAGAGACCTGCTTCAAGTAATGATATGCCTAACAAAAACCTTGCATATGTACATCACCACCCCTATGTTTCCTTGTTCTAACCAGCACAAATAGATGTACGAAAATGTTATAGACTGGTCTTTTTAGACTAATTACAATTTTGATTCATCTTCTGGAAGAAGATAAGCTGGACCAACGCATTTTTTGTTTAGCCTCCACTGTGAGGAAAAATAGATGACTACTTGTGCACAAAGTGTACAATGCTGAAGTCGAGTCATCTACCTTCAAAGAAACTGTTAGTAACTTCTTGACGTTGCTATTACACTGAGACTGTGGGCAGCAGCAACAGCAGGAGAGCATAGTAGAGAAAACCTCATATTTCATGCAAAACCAAAATGGATTTTAGGTAGGTCTGGGAAAGAAACTTGTTCAATTTGGAACGGTCTCTGAAAGTGCCCCTGCTATCTTAAATAGCATCTAGTACTGGTGGTGATGTTCAGGAATCATTTTCAGTGATAAACCTAAGATGACAGTGAAGCAGCAGAACAAAAAAGTTATTCTCGTCCACTTGCAGAGTAGGAAAACTGGGGAAAATGCGGCCGCCTCTCATTGTCCATGCAGTCCATACCATCCTCGTCATCTGTATTAAGGGAGAAGTTCAAAATGTCATTATAGTCGCAACAAAATTTTATTATTTACCTGCTATGCAGGATATCTTTCAGGATTCAATGCTGAAGTTAAAGACTCAAGTTAAAGTAAGAGTTTATTCACATAATCTTATGCTCATACAGTAGAATGATGCTCACTGAAAGGACATCCTTTCAATAAGCTCGCATTATTTCAGGGTGGGTTGATTGGTTTGTTTGTTTTATTATGACTATTACCTGAGAAATTCAGTCATTACTACCCATTCTAAGCTAATCAAAACATGCCAGCACATCTAGCTTCTGGTAGCACAGAAGTCAACTGAAGCAGCCAATTTTCATTGTTTCTTAAGCTGAGTTCAGGAAATTATAATCTTACTGTAGATATCTTTAAATATTCCTCCATTTCGAAGGCAGTTAAAAGGAAAAACAGCTACAAAATGAACAATTCATGCAGGTTCTACATGCTTCAATTCTTACATGTTATTTTTTAGTAAACTATTTATTTTTACAGTATTTACTGGGATCAGAGGAAACATGGACTAAGCCAAATTCATAAATATTTTTATTTACATAATTCCTGCAGTGCCAATGGAAACCAGGCACCAGATGTTGCCTAACTCTGAGAATGTGGATCTACATTCTCACATGGATTTTTAAACAACAATGCTTATCCTTAAAGGCTCCTATTGAAGCTGTTATTCCAATGACATATTTATATGCAACCTTTCAGAATTATGTATCTTTTGTGTCTTCATATATTCTACATATCAAAACTAGAGTTAATGCAGGTTTGAGCAATTGCTACGATCAGGCTGCTTGACTTCAACAGCGCCTCTCAGTTCTGTAACTTCAAATACAATCTCCCTTTTACACTGTCAAATTAAATTAGGTTAGTGTACAGAGCGTGTTTGTTTTGCTATCAGTTTGATTACTGTAGCTACAAGATATAGTTTCAATATTCACTTAGTGTGATTTGTAAACCTTTGATATCTAAATAACTGGCCTAAATGTTATGAAAATTATTTCTGTAACTATAAAATATCTTTAGTTCACTAGTAACTTCCTGATACACAGTTACCAACCCTCCATCCCTAAAACACATTTTAACGCCCTTTTGCATAATCACGTCAGACGCAGGTGATACCATATTGTAGATAATAGAACTACTTGTAGACTTTAAAAGAAAAATTATTAAAAACCATCACCTCTCATTTTATTATTCTTACGATTGGAGTGGGGTTGCAGCCCATGCTAAGTTTCACGCTGCAGCAGTCAGACTGTTACCCGAGGCCAAGATAGGTACTTTAGGTACGTAGGTTGTTTCCCCACAGTGCTACTGATCACCTGCTCTGAATTCAATAAATTTAAAGCTGAAGTCTTGGTAGCATCCACATATTTTCTATTGCTTCAACCTTCGATGGATAAATAGCCATTCTCATTGCATATATGGAGTTTGAAGAGATCAGGACTTTATGATATTGACTCCAAGTTCACCCAAATTTTAGCAAAACTTGTTCAGATTACAAACATGAACAAATTCTTATCAAGATAGATGGGAGAAGAAAGGTTTATTTTTTTCATAGCAGGAAGACTTAAAATCCCTTAAAAGACTGTGTTCAAACATTACAAATGCAAAATTCAGAAAATACTCCAGATCTGTAAACCAACATAAAAGTACGGCTAAACCGGGGAATGCCAAAACACCAAAAAATTATCTAGCTCTGTGAAAGGGTAATCAACCTTAACTATAGCCTTCATTGTCCACCTTTGTGATCCTCCTTCCCCACTCCTCAATTTAAAAAAAAAAAAAAAAAAAGGTAAAACAATACTGGAATAAATGTTCTTTAAGCGACAGGAATGTACTGGAGGATGGATTAGTGTGGAAGGCGAAGCTGTGTGCAAAACTGCCAAAATCCAAACAGAAATGACCTATTTCCTCCGAGATGGCTGCAGTACAAGAGGGCATACTGTATGTCATGGAAGTCAGTACAAGCTGGAGTCAAAGTCTGAAACATACTGTGCTGAAAAGGCTCGCCAAGGTAACCAGCCACCACCTCCTGTCCAAATCCAAACACAACTGCGAACAGCAAAAGAAGAGCTTCAGAAGTTTCTCTCGGCACCGCTTGCCCATTTGTCTTTCATCCATTTCTAACACTGGTAAGAGAGAGAATCCCCCAACCCCGGGGAGCATGAAGTGGCCCCTGACTCTCTCTGGAGCATAAACTTCATCAATGATGTTCTGCAAGGCAGACAATACAACGCACAGTGAAGTCTTAAAAGGTTTTCAAATAATTCACTGACAGATATTTACTGCAAACCGCATTCTAACTAGCTACGCGATGGTGAGCTAAGCACAGGGTTTCTTCTGCACGCGAGGAAGGGCTGGCCAGAGGCACGGCGCCAGCTGGTCTTTAGCTAGAGGTGCCCTGTGTGTCAAGAAACTTATTGCTATTACAAGCTGAAAACATAGGGGAAAAAACCACAGGCATATAACACAGATTTTGAATCGCCATAGTTTTAGTCTGTAAGTACAAGGCCTTTGCAGAGAACTAATTAATGCCCATCTATTGAATACTCGGCTATTTCAGTCACTCACTCACTCACTGTGTCAGTGTAGACCCCTCTGCACTACCGGTGCAGAACAGACCTGCAGCGCATTTGCTGTGCTCCTCTCTCTCCGTAGAGAGATAATCTCTACACGTGTTTAGTGTTACAAGGTGACAGAATGAGATCCTATGTAGTTAAAATACACATCGTGATATATTTCTGACTGATTATCCATACTAAAGATAAAACACAAAACATGAAAAATTGTCTAAATTAGCCTGCGTCTTTAGCTGCCTTGCTAAAATGCCCATCTACCCCTTGACCGTCCCAGCACACACACTGCCAGCAGTGGGCTTCATGCTCGGGCACTCAACTTTCCGCATCAAGAGGCTAAGGCATCTGCGTAGGAACATCTCGCCTTTCAGACTCATTCACACAACGCAACCAGTAACACTCTGCGATATCACAGTCTTCGTGGGAGCTAGCAAGATCTGAGCGCAGAGATACTTCGAATGATAATCCCACGGAGTCAGGGTTCTCCGATGTCCTTAGCAAGGGCACGTGCACGCGATCACTGCACGGCATAATGTCCCGACTCCTAGCACCAATGGGTTTATTATTAAGATTATCATTGCTGAAGATCAAAGCTAAAGTTTTATGCACACATTCTGTTAGATACAGATCTTCGGAAATGGAAAGACGTTCTCTCCTATCAGTGGAGCATTTCTTGCGAAGTTTTAAATTCAGTCAATAGGTACCACGGTTACATGTAACATGCTGGGTTTGGGGACTCTTTTGGTCGAGGGCAAACCTTGCTTGAGAACAGCTGATCCCAGAAATTTACTGTTTTAATTATTAAGATAAAGTGCTTTTCTTGTAATCACTGTGGTCTTGTTGTTCAAATGCAATTCCTTCATATAGAACAGAAATTTTCTATTGTGCTGTCAGGCTCTTACATGACGTTTATCCTCAGTGGAGCACAAGATGTAGCTTTTTTGTCTGTTTGCTTTTAACCCTTTGGCACATGAAGATGGAATTCCCCACCTCCATTGCCGAACAATTAAAAGACATTTTCTGTTTCATTCACAAAAATCTGATTCTAAGCAGTATGTACAATTTCAGAGCCTTGTTAAAATTTCCACACGGGAGAAAAGTGCATTATTCCCTTCAGCTTGTACAGTCCTTCCATATATTACAAAATTAACTGCTATAAGCCTGTTCTATCTAAGATGTAGCAGCATTTGCAAACACGACACATACAATCCTTATCTCTAAAAATAAATACTACCGCAGTATAACCGAAAAAAAAAAAAAAACCAANAAAAGGAAATTCATTCAAGAACTCAGTAGCAAGATTTTAACTGCTCTGGCTTGATAAGTAGTTCTGTTAAGCCCTAGCTTGGCCGATCAGATGATGATTCTTGTGTGTAGCAGAAGATGACAAAAATACAAACTGCAGTGAAAGTACATTCACTCCAACAAAGGAACTCTGTGCAAGGCCCGGTGCAGCAGTTATAACATACTAATAATTTCTTTAAGAGCTCTGCTGAAGCATAGGACTTGATGGGAAATTTCATTTTCAAGTAATTTGTATCTACACAAGAGACATCCACTTGTCTCTGGCAGCTCTTTTTTTATTTCTTTTGGTCTTCAAAGTATTTTAAAATATGCCTAACTCACTAAACCTAGACAACCCACTGAAGCCTCTAGCAGCATCCACATGCTTAAAGCAGGGTCCATGTTCCAAGTACTCTGCTGAACTGAGGCCTTAACTCCCAACCAGCAAACATTTGAAGCTTCATCTAAAAAGAAAAAAAAAAAACAACCAAAAATGCAACCCAGAGTGACCTAATATTCTAAGCTTTGTAATTACTCCTTCTTTAAAAGAATGCTGTCATTGAGAGTTTCTCTTACACGCTTCCATATGAAGATTTTACAAGTAACAGCGTGAACAGCTTTTCCATTCAAACAGAAAAAAAACCCTTACACAGCGCTTTCTTATAAAATGACTATTTTTAATTTATGTTTACGCATAATTTCTGACTTACATTTTTCAGGCGGCGTTATTGTAATAGTCTGAGCTGTAAATTCTTCATCAAAATACCTCGTGTCTGTCTCAGATGTCACTTGAGGTTTAAAAGGAGGTACGAGCTGAAAGGGACGGAGAAACAAAATGAAATTACTATACCTGAAACCAGCCAGATTACTACCAGGAAAACAAGTAAGTTCTTCTTTTTCCCTATGCCCCATATCAAACCTCCCAGTAGGTCTGTGGAGAGGCAGCTGAGTCTCTAATTTCTAGTAAGAGACAGAAGCCGTTAAGAGTCAATCCCAAAAATCCTAGTTCAGAATCTAGCTAACAGCCCAACACAGCTAAACTCCAAGTATCACTCTCACATGACTTGCAGATAAATTGAGCTGCATAAAGATAATTACCTAGAAACTCTTCAGGCCATTCTAATTACCCACACAGATGTCAGGCAAGGGCACCTCTAGGTACTTCACCACAACTGGGTGGTGTGAACAGCTAAGGCAAAAAGGACTACACAGAAAGCACAGTAAGCACGATGCTTTTTTTTCCCCCCCAGGGTTAAGGCCTACATCTAAACTTACCTTTAGAAGAAATTATGTGAATGTGAAAATAAATGTTATATTTTAGAAAAGGCCAGTTCACGCCTAAGTGAGATGCCGGATCTAATCCCGCCTACTGCTTTCCCAGTACAGCACGGTATTTCCCAGCATCTCTAGTATTTGCTCACAGCTCACAGGCAGGACCTTCCTTGCCCCTCCTTTGAACCAGCCTTGTTATATCCACCTTCTCCTCCAGAACAGCCGCCTACAGGCCGAAGATTTTAACTGGAAAGCATGTTCAGTATGCAATATCGCACCGCGTGGTGCCAGTCCAAAACGATACAGCAGTTTAGTACGCACGACATTGCCCAGGAGGGGGGGGAAGGGGGCGCAGAAGACAATGTTTTGTTTTCTAACTTGGAGCCCTTTAGTGTTATCTGCTCGCAGGCAATTTAAAATACGCACCCTGAAGATAGTCTGTCAATTTCCCTTTCTAGGAAAGGTTGATTTATGGCTGACTGGTATTATCAGGGCTTGCATGTGGTTTTGACTAGTTTCATGTTATCTCTCTCCTCAACTCCAGAACACCAACACCAAACAATTCAGTTCTTAATCTACCCCACAGCAAAGCAAGTGAAACGGTTGTTAAACCCCCTCCCCTCCCCAAGTTCAACTCACGAGACACAATTTACAATACATGATGTACATTGCAAAAACTCTTCTTTTTGATGATAACTTTTTACAACAACAAGAGTCTTCACTATTTTACTATGTTCAATACACAGGACTTTTTTTTTTTTTTTTTACAGTTTAGAGATAGCCGCATGAACTGTGAACGTTAGAAGCAGCTCCGGATCTCAGTGCTAACCAAAGGAGACTACACAATTGCCAAACAGAGCCATCCAAAATCCAAAAAAAGCTAGTCTGTCCCTATGAGGACTATATTGTGCAAGTATGTAGTGCTGCACAACCAGCCAAAGAACGAACTCTTTCAGCAAGATGCTCTTCACAGTACATGTCTATCCATAAAATTATTTGTATTAATTCCTAATACTTCACAGTTTGGCTTTTTTTTGATTAGAGAAGAGGCATAAAAGATTAAAATGTGGTAAGGTCCACAAACCCTAAATAAAAGCATGTGTAGGTGCACACACTCACAACAAACCTCTCTCCATTTTTTATCGCAGTTACAAATGCACAAACTCCCATTGTTTCCAAATCCGTTGAAAACTGCTGCCCAGTTCTTTTCATGTTTTTCTTCTCATGTAAGACATATTACACTGACAGCTGCCAACGGGAAAGCCGTGTTAGCTGGAGAAAGATACCTCCACTGTACCTAGCAATATGAAAACCACACCAGAACACTGGGTGGTTCTTTGGACATGGGACCAGATTGTGCCTCCATCCCTCCCAGGATATACCGCCAAGTCCCTTCAGAATTACCATTCACTCAACAACTTGACTCTTTTCTTCCTGCAACAGAGTACATACTGTCCTTTTGAGTATATACGAGGAGCTCTATTTTATCTGATCCAAATCTTCAGTAACAGTCCAAGCAATTATTAAGCAGAAATAAATCTATCGCTTGCATATACTTTAAACAGTACAAAAGATCTGACTAATACTTCTACAAAACTAAATTCAGTTTTCACTTACATTTTCCTGAATGGAAAGCATACAACAGCAGAGGGATATTAGAAGTAAAGGTTTTGGGCACTGTAAGATAAATGCTTAAGGAGCTAACATACATAAACTCAACATCAGATGAATCCTCCAGGTATAAATCCAGTTACAACCAGTGTTTAAAAACAAAGTATTCTGTTTTATTGTACAAATTCCTGCACTTTTATGAAAATTATTTTTGTATGCCTCCTGGTCATCCCAATCAATTCTGCACTACTAAAACAGATTTCCAAAGTTGTACATCCACACCGGCAAAGCAGCCACACAATTCCTAAGCACAGAATTACTGCAGTGGAACACCCCTGATTGGGACTATTTTTCCAAATCAGAAATAAAAAATGCCATTTCACAAGAATTAAAACTTTTCATATGAAAATACAAGCTTAGGAACAACTTTCTTGTTTCTCAAGTCAGGGACAAGAAACAATGTCTTTCCAATGACGCAATACGCATCTCCAGCAGAACAAACCCCTCTTGCTAGAAAATAAGCCAGAGACCTTTCATGCTACAACTATTAAGTGAAGAGAAGAGAAAACAATCACTGTGCAGTCTTTAACAACTGTGATTTAGGCCAAAGTAGTTAATGACAAACAAAAGGAAGGGCAGGGTAAGATCATAATACATAGTAATGTATGGATCTGCAAGTGGAGAGGAAAAACAATGCATTAGCTGACAAGTTTCTTCCTCAAAAACTTACTGGCTAATTAATTACTGGCTTACTCAGGGGTTTTTTCTTTTTTTTTTGGTCCACTGAAATGAACAGGCCTCACTACAACTTTATATTACTCTCTTGTTCTCTCCATCTATCTGAAATAGTAATGGTTATGAAAATACTTTCAAAACTTTATTTTAGGAAAAGCAGCACAGTACTAAATGACTCCTAAGGAACAAATAATTATAATAATAATTTCAATAATGTATGAAAAGCACCAGTAAAACAAAATTCATCAGTCACGGGTGATGGGAGGAAGTCAGTGCTTCAATTCAATGCTCAGTATCCATGCTTAATAGAAAACTGTTTATTAATAACATCCAGGAACTCAGCTGATAAAACTTGCAGTTATGGCAGAAGTTTAGCTGTCTGGGGAGGTGAAACAAGTAAAACACACCAAACTCCAGGCTGTAACCAGAAGGGAAAAATCCAACACAAATTTATGTCACTGGTGTTTTGAGATTCATCTGTCTTACAGCAGTACCTTTCACCCTGAACATCAAAAGCAGTCGGAAACTTCAGTGACTGCAAAAACAAAGCATGCAGCCAAGTGGCTCTCCGCAACAGCTTAGGCTTGTGTTTATACAAGCTATACCCTCGCATACACCAACCATCCCCTACGGCCTATGGGGAAGAGGAAATGGCAGCTAAGATGAAGATGCACAGATACAACTCAACAGAGAGCAGCAGGAAGGTTTCTTAATTCTTTCTATACACCTTTCCTCCTTCCCTCACAGCATCATTTCCACCAGCACAGTTGTGAGGACAGCCAGAACTGATCATCACTCCTTTTGATCTGCTCTACCCCACTCACACCAAAACAACTGCGGCTAAGGTTTTGTGGACATCCCACTCCAGACTCCTGATCTGGCACCACAGGTACACCTCACCTCACCTCACTTCAAATAAATGATTTCTCTGACATTCATACAATTGTTGGGTTACTTGCAAGACACACTCCCAATTTTGACAGGAGAATTTCTAAAATAATTTACTGGTTCCTGTAGAAGTCTTGTCAAGAAATGAGGAACCAGCACAAGGAGCTCTGGCATCCCCTCCAGAAGAAAATGAGAGAAATGCAGTTAAGAAATCCTTTCCTAACAACCTTTCACGCAAAGCAGGAGCCCAGAGTATGGTATAAATGATGTGCACAAGTGTATGCGGAGGGACATGGTACTTCAACCTCACATTCAGGAGACTGGAGACAGAACCCGTCAAGACAGATTTTGTAAGGCATGTCACTAACATGCCAGGCCACGCTGCAGAAACTTGGCAATCATCTTTCTGGAGGAGTGCCACCTTTGTTCATTAATGGTCAGATTTTATTTAAAAACAGAAAGTAAAATGACCAAAAATTTCAGCTGTTACAAAATCATTAGAAAGCCAAGTAAGGTGCAACTGCTGCAGAGATAACCACTTCGATTGACACAGAGCCTGAATACCAACTCAGAAGCTCCACCATACATCCCAAGAGAGACTGAAGCTGAGGTTCAATGACAAAGAACAAAACACCCAACGTTAACAACAGCTCTGACACTCACAACATGAAGATGTCGCTTTACACCCAGTGGCATTTCACGTTTGGTGCTACAAGGAAATGGTATCCAGCCACTGTGGCCACAGCTTTTCCCCACTTCTGACCTGAGAAGTCAGAAAGCCCAAGAGTAATGGGAGCATCGCAAGGCACACCCAGTACCTGCGTCCAAAAGGAGTAAGATGAGCTTTTGGTAAGCACAGCCCTTGTCAGTCTGTGTGAGAATCACGCCGCTCAGTCCTGGCTGCCAAGCTTTAGTATGAGACAATTTTCCTCCTCTCGTGGTCTGTGGAAATTCAGGCAGAACACACCTGAACCAGACAGGAGACTGCACCTTCAGCACCCGACAATTTACTCTAAGGACCACAAAAACAGATTTTCTGTGTTCATGCATTACACACACACACACATATATGTGTGTGTGTGTGTGTACAAACAAAGAAATAAAAGTTTAAACTCAGTGTGAGTTAGGTGACTCTAAGAGTTGATGTTCAAGACAAAAATCCAATTTCACACCCACCTGTCAAGCTGAATCTTCCCTGGACATTTTCAAGGCTTGGTGTTAAAAATGACAGCAGAAGCAATATCAAATTCTTATTGTCTTTATTATCTCCAGTGAATGACATTTCCATTTGGCATCCATCAAGAGCAGCACGTGAGAAACACCACTGTTTTTCCACAGTTCAAGACCTGGGAAACTTGCCACCCATCTCTCGGGGGAAGGAGAGGGGCAGGTACAGGACCTGACTGTTAAGAGTCACACGGAGAGGAACAGACAGGCTCTATCCTGCACCTTGAGCTTTCTCACACTTACTGAACAACTACACAAATACTTCAGTATGAGAGAAAATATGTAACGTTATTTGCTCAAGACAATCTGACAGGAACTGTTTGTCTTGGTGTGGTATAGGAAGTGGCTGAAGCTACTTCAAAGTAACTGCAATGCAATCCATCTGCCAAATGAATAATACGACACTTAAGAACATCAATTTGATCTTCCTTCTTTTAATTTAAAGGGAATTTTCCTTCCAATGAACTCATAATTAACAGTACCATAAGAATCTCATCCACCAACAGACTGCAGCTGAATCGTACTCTGAGATGGAAGTGTGAAAGGAGTTGAGGTGCATCTATACACCACCCCCACTGAATTATTCATTTAAATAAACTAGATAACTAGTTCATAATCTCAAAACTTCCAAGCACACTCATTCTTTATGTGATTTTTATATATATACATAAAAATAAGAATTTATATGATACATTCTTTACATATCATATAAAAAATAAAGAGTGAGCACTGTTCTTCAATTTCAGGTTTTACTCATAAGAAATAATTATTTGAATCTTACTTATGGTTCAACATCAGCATGACATTTTGAGTTGTTCAATTAAAAAAAAAATAAATAAAAAAAAAATCACTGCTGCATCCCAACATGTATGCCTCTTCTTTACCAATAAATTACAACGTACGAGATTAACTCTGCTTTTCTCACAGCTCATATATTTTGAAAATAACAAAACAGACATTTCAATAATGCCTTGTATTATCATCATATGCTGTATTTCAACAGTTTACATGTAGTTTATTATTCAAGTCTGACATACACCAGAAACTATGTTGGCTGTTACAGTTCTTTCTGGTTCTGAAGGTTAATTATGTATTGGTAATTAAGTGTTCATGATCTGATGTCCAGAAATCAAACCTTCATCTACCTTAAACTTCCCTGAAGAACTAAAACTGCAAAGTTATTATTTTCAAGAATTAAACAAGAAACAGATTAGCCAAACCATAATGGTGGAAAAAATAAATTATACTATGAGAAGAGAATGGGGTCACATCACTGAAATATACCTTTGTATTTCATCACAAGCATGCTCAGCTGAAAGTGCTGAAAACATGTCACAATGCACAGACTTGAAACTCAAAAAAACCCCATTATTTGTATTAACAAACTAGCTAACTTAATGACATTCCAAATAAACAGTCTATTTTCACACAAATGGGAATTAATTCAACTTACAAAATAACACAATAAAACATTTTAAAAGGATACTAGCAAAGCTTGTCTCAAATTCTGATGTTTTTCTGATACATATCTGTTAATATGTGTTCCCTCATTCAGATGTCTTCTAAGGTCCCTTCAAATCAAATGCTTGGTGACCCTAAAAATCATGCAGAGATACTAACAACACAAAACCTTAGTTCAGTCTTTCAACATTAGATCCTCAACAACAATATTTTAATTAAAAATATTTAAGTCCTTTAAAATACTGATTTTTCCTTTCCTAACAATAGCTTTTTGTCCTTTTTCTGATATTTGCTCAGGTACCAAAGGAAGCAGGAGCTGACGAGATTACGCGCTCTGTCAGTCTGTACATCCTTCCCTAACAAATTTCGAATGGCTAGGCAAACGAACCGGGATGGAGAAGAGACTACGCATGTACACTTCCCACAGAATTTCTGAATCTAGTTTATCGAACAGAAGAGAGACATCCCTGTCCATCCATCTCACACTGAGTTTCCACTGAGGGAAAGACGGTAATTTGAGTTGAGCTTCAAGCCAGTCAGTAAGCATTCACGTAGGGACTGGTTCATCCCCATACCCAGCCCAGAAGCCGGCAGCCTGCTTCCCAGCCAGCAGCGGCAGCCCAGACAGGAGCTGGAGATACCCATGGACCCTGCTAGGACACTGCACGTGGTGGTCCTAGGCAGGGAGAGGAGGAAGAGCTGTGATTTCAGTGTGGTGGAAGGACACACAGCACACATCCACAGGAAGGCAGGCTTCAGCAGGGGGTTGTGCCCATGGGCAAACTGCTTTCCAAGCGACACAACGCTGATACGATGGACAGAGAGAAAGCACAACCCCCAGGACCACAGCAACAACTTAAGTTTAAGAATCAGACACCCTTATGCACATTTTCCTCCCCGTAAACTCAAGCAGTTGGGGGAAGGGTGGTAATCAACCACTAGGTCTGCCCATATAGTTTAAAGTACCACTGGAAACACAATGAAAAGATCAGACTGGTTAGCAGTTTTCTGATCTTTTTACTACTTTGCATGGCAAGAACACAAAAGCAAGTAACGAGGGTCATTTCTACAGGCTTTGTTGCACTGCAGATAATAGTACAAAAATAGTACAACCCAAATAGCAACGGCCTAAAACCAGATGTTGGTATTTTCCTATTTCCCGCCTGCCCTTTCCCTTAAAATCTAATACATGAAAGTACTTAAACATGCATTTAAGATTATAGTTACATTGCAGATTTTGCTAGGCCTGAACCCAGGGCTTCCATCGTGGGATTTCGTCTCCTGTTGTTGTGTCTTAAGTAAAGCAAAGGTATTCACAGCTGAAGGGTGAGGAACAGCTTCTCACAGCCATCAGACTTCATGCTAAACGTCACTGAGATTGGTGCTCTCGCAAGCGCTGCGCCTGCAGCGAAGTCAGACACCCCAGCTTTAATCATTACTGCCACTTGCCCCTGCTCCCTTCCCAGTACTAACAAATAAATTTGTTAGCTCTCCCTAATTTGCTTCAGGAACCATTGCAGGTATTACCAGAAATCAGAAGGAGATATATGTATCTCAGCCCAAATTCCAGTATGGCTTCTTTCTTCTTCTTTCGTCCATATTATGTGCAGGAGGAAACCCAGGCTTCGCTAAAAGGTCTGGATCTCTTTTGACATGAGGCCACCTGAGTGCTTCAAGCTGCAAGCCTGAAGACATACCCAGATTCCTACCTTTAAATTAATGCCCATGTGGTTTTTGTTTGGGGAAAGACCTTAGACAGAACATCCGACAACTTAAGAATATTTCTGCAACCCAAATAAAAATATGCTAAAATGATTCTTAAACGAGTAACAGAGAAATTTCAAAAAGCTTCCCGATGCTAGCTAAAAATAAAACAAATATTTTATTTAGAAGTATATGGGGCTTTTGAAGTCTTCAGAGTTTGCCAAACTATTCAATTTCTCATATTCAGGCACAGAGATGAAAACTCATCAGGGCCGAGATGATCACAGGAAGAACCTGGCACAGGCTGCTCTCTTTCATATGCCCTCATGGTTTTTCTGCCAAAAATAAATACATCTGATCACAAATGCTAACTACTATACATTTTTCATCTAAAGGCAACGACCTTCTCTGCTCTAGTGTGCCATACAACGTTTTATTATCATTGTGTAGTACCAAATTAGTTTAACTAGTTAGCAGTATCAGAGAGCTAATAATTCCATTTGACCATTTGGATCCATTTGACCTGAGAGAGCTACTGTTTGTTGCATGAAATACTCTACGTTTACAGACATATAATTCTGTCTCTAATCACACCAGTAAAGTGATAACCTAGTAAATATAAAGATGTACTTAATCTCTAGTAAAAATGATAAAACTAGTGGCACAGGAGTATAGTGTGTACATGTACAAAACTATCCCCCAGCAACTATCTGGAATACACAGAATTTTTTTGTTTCCATTACTCTGACTGTGAACTTCAGTACTTTTCATTGCTAACGGAAACACACTCCTGAAATGCAGCCAGAAAATTACAGTTTCATGGTGCATAAACCTCAGGCAAGAATACTGTGAAATATTTTTACTATGCAAATAATTATATCAACTATCAGTTTCATCAAATGACCCTACTGCTGAAGACTGTACTACTACTAAAAAACAGCAACAGAAGCAACCATAGAATAAATCTATTTGAAAATCAAATTTGTTTGATGTACATTCCTCCTGAGTTATTTTAGAATACCAAAACCTCAAAAATATTCATATACGCATTCTAATAGACATATTCAGTGAAAGTTCATTAACCTCATTATTCTGTTTGAAGTTTAAATTTCCAAGCACAGTCCAACACTTGGCACACTTCAGAACTGGTAAGACTGTGTGTGCAGAAGGAACAACTGGATATTTTAACCAAGCAGACAAATGGTTTTGTAATAGGAACAAAACTACTTTTAATTAAACAGAAAAACATACTGTCAGAAGTCATTTTCATGAGTTATTTTTCCATAAAGAACACACTGTGTGCCAATACTGCACAAAGCAATTCCTATGATTCCTGAAGTTAACTGTTCAACTGAGGAAATTCAATTGATTTTTTTACTGACAAATTTAGTTTCTGAAAGCAACAGCAGACAGAGTAAACAATGAATGACTACAATTTCTCCAGTTATAATACTCCCATAAGCCATATACACCTCATTGAGCATAAAAGCAAAATACCTGTGTTTATTTATTTTTATATATTTATATAAATGTATATATATATTTATACCTGCAAAATACCTCCCTTTATTTTAATAGCTCAGAATAAGATCTTGACTGAAAGATGTTTGCCATATTGATTTGTAAAAACTCAAATTGCATGCTTAAAAATTAAGCATTTCTATATTTTCTTAACTAAGTATGATGTTGAACACAGCAGAGTTGAGAGCTCTATTTCTAATGTAAAATAATTAAGAAATCTTTTTCAGCAGAGCAAGAGTAACGTAACAGCTTTTTCTTTCTCACCCACTCCTAGCACATTGCAATCCAATCAATTTTAGTGGGTTTTTTAAACTCCAGAAAGGTCCTCAACTTGTATTTTTAGATTTTATCCTCAAAGTGCTTCTCTACCATGTCCTTACACAACCAAACAGAGGTTGAGCTCATAAAGTAACCTGATTAATATACCTGCTCTGTTTATTTTAGAGTTTCTTGAAACCTCATGATACCGCCAGGGAAAAATCACACATGTATCAAGTAACTTCAGAGTACCATATTTTGTATCATTATATACAAGCTCTTATTTCAATTCCGGTATTTGTCAGAGAAGTACCACACCAACAACCACACATTTTTAAAATTCCAGTTCAACAACAACTGAAAAAACAGTTTGTATCATTGCCATTGTAGCATAAACATATTCTGCTCACTCGTATGTCTTCCATTTTCCTTTTATTTGAACAAAGCAAAAAAAAAAGAGAAAAATCTATCTTTAAAATTACGCAGCTCAACTGGCAGATTAACAATGTAAAACAGTTGGGGGGAAAAAAAGACTTTATCAAAATAGAAGGGGTTTATAGCAACAAGTAAATTCTTACACAAGTACTGAGATAAAATCAGCTTCTGTATATAAAACAACTTAAGTCAAATTGAGTTTCCCTACTGAGTAAGATAAATTCATTTTCTAAAATCATACCCAAAGTGTTGATCATTACAGGAACAGGACTGCGTTTAGAGAAAACTGTTCCAATTGAATTCCCAGTACTTGCTTTCTCCACAAGCTGTTTTGGCTCAGTGTTTTAACACTATTTTAATTTTCTTAAGATACCTCTTTAAAAATAAGATTGAAAAAGATTTCTGCTTAAACACAAACAATCAGAAAGTAGATTATTTGCTACAAGTCACTTCCAATCACTTCATTTTCCTATTTCCATAAAACAACTTTTCAATAAAAGACAGAAATAAAAAGACAATTCGGGATAAAACTCCATTACATTTTCTCACATTATCTTGAGTCATACATCTACTTTTCTCTTGAAGGTCCAGGCAGAAAAAAGGCAAGGAAAAGATTTGGACATTTACATAATAAAAGAAAAATCTTTGTTGAGTTTAGCTTGGTTTGCAAAATTTATTTTTGGTCCACTAACAAATTGTTAGTGAAAAACAAAAGATTAAGTAAGTACACCTAGCTCAGAATAATTACTAATTATTAACACAAAAAGTTGCGAGGAAAAACATTACTAACTTCAGAGAGCAGCAGTCCTATGACTACCAGTTGAAACCACCTTGCAGAAGCCAGATTATTTAATGTCATATAAAGACATACCTTTTTATCATATACATCTTGCCAATTTACTCCAGCAAAGAAACTATGACGCATGATTTCTTTTGCATCATCTGGGCCTCCACCAAGTCTAAAGAGTGTGGAAAAAAAAATCATATTAAACAAGCATTACTCTTAAAGGGAGGTTAAGTTATTCTCATGGTTAAAAAAGTGACTTGTTTTTGACTATCTGGGAAAAATTCTCACATATTTAATATGTAATTCTCACCTGTTTAATATGAATTCAGGTGATCTCGAGAGAAAATGTGATAGTAGAAGTATCCATGTCACGGTCAATTCCATTTGATTATTCCAACTATGGTGTTCATTACTGTCCATGATGAGCTTTTTCAATAATTCATTAATTTTAAAAACATACTTAAGTTTAGTTTTCTTGAAAGACCAACTAACATTCTGGCACTGTTAAAAACCAAAACCAGCCCAACAATGCTGACATAAAATTTTGCCAAGGAGGTGCCAGGCACTGAATTAGTAATGACTCACACATCATTTTTATACAGTGTTCATTGCTGTTGCATCTGGGTGCTGTAACAATTAACCAATTACCATAAAATAGTCTTAATCTGAGTCAATTAGTATAAATTAATAAATCGTAGGCCTGCTGAGAAGGTTATTTAAAGGCCTTTGTAAATAACCACACTATTCACTGTGGCCCATAGCTTGCCAAAGCCAGACTGTGGCAAATCATCTTAGGAAGTGAATTCCACCTACTTCGGGTGAACTTGCCCAAGGTGCTTTGAGCTCACGGACATGGTCACTGCTGCCAAAAGAGGAGGGTCCCACCCCTGTCCCTGCCTCTCCCATCTCACTTGCATCTATAGCATCATTCCCACTGATGACTGTGAGCTGAGTAAGATCACTAACGTGGAAGAAAACTAACCCTGCAATCAGAAGATGAGAAAGAATTGGCCGTTTTTTGTTGCATTAGCAAGTGAAATTTGACTCAGCAAGTTTAGTGAGCTCTCTTGAGCTGCTGCTGTTGGAGAAAGAACCACACATCCAGCGAAGGGAACCCCTGCCCCTTTCAACAGCACATGGACTTTCATGACTGCTCAGCTCTCACGTAACTTTTTCCTGAGACTGGCTATCCTACTGGTCTAACAGAAAGAAGTTGCAACAGAAAAAAGCTAATCCTAACTGAGCAAGCAGCCCATGCATGTTAAATATTGACGAGTGACACAAGCAGTTTGTGTTTCATTAAAACGAACTGCTAAAGATATAAAAACAAATTTTAAAAGCAATGTTTTCAGTAAGATAAATTTCTCTCTAAAGCATTTATTGCAAGGAGCAATAATTCCAGCAACTAAGAAAAGAAATCTGTATTGGTATTACCCTGCTGCCAAATCACAAAAATATTCTGGACTACTACCTCAGTCTTGCAGTAACTGGGTGTGAAGCTATTCTCATTTCCAAGCTGTACTCCTCTTTGTTTCTCAGCTACTCATTGTAAAATTCTCTACGTCTCTGCAAAGCATCCCAGTTAGCCTGCAGTCTCCAGACTTCTCTCAGTATCTTTCCAACCAGCTGCTCAGAAAAAAGCTGAGTTGCAGTTAACCTCTGTCCTCCCACCCTATTTAGGATTAGCTAGCACCAGAATTTGAATCTGAATAAGCTTGTAAATGTAACACTACTGTCTGGAAAGATTAATTACAAGGAAGTATCTTTTCAATTCTAAAGGCTAATATATTTGATGGGTCAGATTGTTTGGAGGTTAAAATGCATTAGGAGTTGCCACAGGAACAAATTTTTACTTTACTCTCGATGCATTTGGCTGGTTGGTCAAAGATTGCTTTCACTGCATACAGTAAATTCAGTTAAACAGGCATTGCTGGGCAGCAGCAGAAAGGCTGACCGCTTGCACTGTCCTGGCTGCTGCACTTGGCTTCGTGCAGGCAACTCCCTCAGAGAGACACGGCAACCAGTCCTGCCCCAAGTGCCAGCAAGCAATGCCTGCTACTGAAAACTTCTTGAGAACAAAGTGAGGATGAAGGAGGACTAGAGAAGAGAGACAGACAGACAGAAGAATGCCTGCAGCATTAAAACATGCCAAGAGACTCGCAAGAACAACAGAGAGATTGGGGAAAAGAGGGGACCTACAGACAAATGTCACAGATTTACAAAGACAGAGATTATTCTTGGAACCACAGGGGACTGGACACTGCTGGTCCAGTGCAGGAGCCACTGGAAAATGTTGCCTGGCTCTCCCAGGCAACAACTCCAGAGGGAAAAGCCCACCACCAAAAGGCACAGGCAACAGCTGGGTGATACTTGCTTTCAAACCACTGGATTTAAATTTCACTCAGAAGATGAGATTCTTTAACAAGTTATTAGTTTACACCATTTAATATGTGATTTATTTATGTGTCCTAATAAAATTCAGCTGTGGCTGTCTATACATGTCTTCTGGCATGATCACTTCCCAGAAAAAGTGCCCATGAGACTCTACAGCCAACTCAGGGTTAAGTCACACTCTGAAAAACAATTGAGAGCTTTCCCTTTGTTCCAGTACAACATGTAAACCTGAAAAGATCCCTGTGTTTCTTGTGAACTGTTTTAAAAGTGTTATCTTCCACGTGCTTTTTCCCCTTTTGCTTGTTAAACTCCCTTCGTATATCATTGTTGTATTGAAAAAGTGGAAATCTGAGACAGTATGGCTGCATATGGCCCTTAACTGTGACTGACAGGTCCTTCAGCCAGTAAGACCAGGCACCACTGGCCTATTTTTATGTTACCCAGTATAATTAGAGTATTTATTATGCCTGCATACCCAAGTAATTTCACTTACCGCTTATTTGGATCCTTTATCAGTAGGCCTGATAGTAATGATTTTGCATCTGCAGACAGAGTTCGAGGAAATTTTATGTCCTCCATTAGTATCAGTTCAAATAGTTTCTCATGATCTTGGTTGTAGAATGGTAATCTTCCACACATCATTTCATACATGACAACTCCTAATCCCCACCAGTCCACTGCACGACCATAGTCATTATCTTCCAACACCTAAGACAGAAACCAAAACCAGCTGTAAGACGTGCACTATTTCAGACACAATCATTTCAGTCTATTTGATGCACCTCTATATGACTGTGTTTCCAAGACTTTATTTTCACAGAGTGCTACAAGGACGCCCAGAACCTGGCTCAGTACATGCAACTGCAGTACTGACCCACGCACCTGAGCTCACTCGAATTCCAGGCATAATGAGGACCGTACTGCTAAAAGCAAAATTAAGAAATCAAGAATGACCTGCTCAAAATGATCACGACTGCATTTTCCTCTTTCTTATGTCCCCTACCATCCCATTTATAGTGTACAGAGCTTTAGGAAGAGACACTTCATCTACGGGCACTATTGCCTCGGTTAGCACTCTTCTGGGAAAAGAACTGAAGCATCTCCTTGCTCAGTCACTTCTCTCTCCTTATCCCACCTGTAAAAATAAAGCCTCACATTTAGAAACACCTTAATCTTACTAAGAGAAGCTTAGCTTCTTTATGATCTTTGTTTATATTAAAAGTCCTAAATGCGTTTCATTACACTCCATGAAATAGTCCAAAGAGCTGAACTGTGCTTATCATGGAATCACGGAATTTTCAGAGTTGGAAGGCACCTCTAGAGATCATCTAGTCCAACTCCCGTGCTGATGCAGGAATGCCTAGAGCACATTACTCAGGACTGCATCCAGGCAGGTCTTGAAAATCTCCAGAGAAGGGGACTCCACAACCTCCCTAGGCAGCCTGTTCCAGTGCTCTGTCACCCTCACCATAAAGAAGTTTTTTCTCATGTTTGAATGGAACTTCCTATGTTCCAACTTGTGCCCGTCGCCCCTCGTCCTGTCACTGGGAACCACTGAAAAGAGTCTGCCTCCATTCTCCTTCAACCCACCCTTTAGATACTTATAAGCAAGAATAAGGTCTCCCCTCAGCCTTCTCTTCTCCAGGCTAAAGAGCTCCAGCTCTCTCAGCCTTTCCTCAGAAGGGAGGTGCTCCAATCCCCCAGTCATCTTTGTTGCNAACAAGTCACTCCATAACCTTCCCAGGGACAGAGGTGAGACTAACTGGCATGTAGTTCCCTGGGTCCTCCCTCTTGCCCTTCTTGAAGATTGGAGCAAATAAATATGACATGTTTATATGATACTATGTTTACATGATAGTGTATGATCACAGAAATATGGTAAAGTTTATATAATTTATAATATAATGCCTCCAATATTGTGTACCTAAAAACAAGCTACTCCACAGCCCTTCTCCCAGCAGCCCCAGAGAATTGGAATAGGGAATCTATGCAGTGTGTCTTGACCTTAATAGACCTTCATATTAAATTGTAGAAATGGAGACAATACAACACCAGCATACACCCATAACGAAACCATAAGCAATAAGGAAGCTGAAGGCTACTGAATATATACATATATAATTCCAATTTCTGTGAATTTCTAGAAGATCATACCCTTTGATTCAAAAAAGATGCAACAGTTAGAAGCTATAAATGGTAATACAGAAGGCACTACAACTGTATGTGCCAAATTGCTAATATTTGCTGCAGAAAGACCTACCAAAGAGGCAAAAACCTTAAAACAAGAAATCAGACTCTAATAATAAATAGTTAGAAAGATAAAGAGATGCAACTGATACAGTTGGACTATATAAGGAGTTCAATAATTCTTTATAAAGAACTGTTTCTGTATCATTAAAAGGCAGACTCTGAAAGGCAGCACATATGACTGATTTTTAAAAAAAACAGCAAACTAATCCACAGAAGAAAAAATACTTTTTACAACACACAGACACATGCAATCAACACCACAAAGAGCCCACTCAGATTCAACCTGTAAGCAGACACACAGGAACAGTCATTTAGATATACAGTAGTGAAAATCTGGTGATGTGTAGTAAGGCAACCTCTAACAGATCAGAAATAACCTTTTTCCATGAGTAAATTATCTTGTGATTGCATAAAAAGTGTAAGATGACCTCCAGTAATTTCCTCTGAAGCAGTGGCATACACAGTCCTCATCCATCTGGGGAACACTAAGTGGCCGTGACCACATCATAGGACACATGCACTACCCTAGCCAGTCCTAACAAGGGGTGTCGAGCTCATTTATCTGCCTCTCCTTTCTCTCCCCCAGTAAATCCAAGCCTGCTCTGAACTATCTGGTAGATGCTATTAGAAGAAACAATATACAATCTTATCCAGTGTGGCAATTCTGACAATCTCACAGTAATTAATGCATTCATATTCCTAGTTTTCACTGTCCTTAAGGATTAGTAGTAGAAACATGACGAAAAGAAGTGTATTACAAATCCCTCTTGTGTATATAAGATTAAAAAATCATAAATATTAACACATTAACACATACTATTTACAACTGTGCCAAAACACACAGACTCGTTACATCATTGATATTTCCAAATAGAGGGTGAAATTTTGGAAAGTGTAAAATACAACAAATAATCTGAACAAGTACATATGACAAAACTAACTAAAATAACTCCTGGATTTCAAAATTAATTAAATGTTTTATGAGTTTGAGCATATTGCAAGCTATTTGCTGAAAAACTGTATATGAAATCTGTGACACTTGTCTTTAAATCACTGTTTCTTCTGCCACAGAACAAAAGCATTATCTATTTTTCTACTATATCTGTTAGCCCCGTTACTATTTCTCCATTTGTACAGTTAGCTACTCTTTTCATTTGAAGCTAGCAAAATATATAAAATTGTGAGGCAGCGGTAGATTCTTTTTACAAGTTCAAGTGTGGTTTGCATGTGTGATTTATAAAAGAAGGCAACAGGAAGATAAAACGTATCATTCTCTGAACGAGGCAAATCACATGGCCAACAGCTAAAGCTAACTGTATCTGGGGCTTTACCTAATTTATGCAGGACTTCACCTAATAATAATAAAAAGTATGAGCAACCTTTTGCTGCATTCCCACAACAGCAACAAAACAGTGGTACAAAGAAAGAGCCAAATGTGATTTTTAACCTCTTTTTACATAAAATCATAAAAAAGCATAAAAGCTGGATTAACTGCCTCCCGAACCCGCATATCACCAGCCGGGTTCTCATCCCCAGCTGGCAAAACTGGCAACTCTTTATTTTTGTTTAAATACCTGGTTTACAGCCAGCCAGACAAGCAAGAGCATCAAAAGGGTTTCATTTAGGGGAAAGGAAAACAGCCTGAAAATAGTGTAAATAAAGCAAAATGCATCTCAACTTATTTTAATATAAATGTAATAAAATTATGCATAATGCATTCAGAGTAAATACGCACAATTATTTTCTTTACGTAATTTCTACTCCTCATGGTGCTAAGAAACTCCAGGATTTGTAGACTGTGACAAATCAATGGAAGTGCTGGAGTCCAGCAGCTCCTACAACCAAATCCATACAATTAGGGCAGGCATGAGAACATGGCTATACACACCACCCTAGCATTACAGAATCCTTTCCAAACAATTCTTGGATTTGAGGGATTTGTCTTTAATTACACTGAACACAGGTCAAGAAAGCATCAACTTGGTGCTAAAATGAACATGACACAGAGCTGCAGGCTTTGCACCCATGAATAATTCAATCTTTTACCTACCACGAGGTGGATACCAGCTTTTAAATGCCTCCCTTGGCTGTGAGGACTGATACTGCTGTCCCTCCAGTATTTGTGGGGTATCCTTGTAGATGCAGGCTATCAGTCTAAGCACCTGGCCAGGCACAGACACAGTGGAAAGTTTGATTTCTTGGACTT
Organism: Burhinus bistriatus; assembly: GCA_013397275.1. Taxonomy (NCBI): domain Eukaryota; kingdom Metazoa; phylum Chordata; class Aves; order Charadriiformes; family Burhinidae; genus Burhinus; species Burhinus bistriatus. The sequence continues at coordinate 829,088 of VYXH01002036.1, forward strand.
TGTATGCTGCCCTTAAAAGCTACCTCCATCATCTCCAGCCAATTCCTGTCCCCCCTATACGGACACACAAATCTGTCTTTAAGCGAAACATGTTGTCCTAATAATCCAGTCCCGTCAAGGTCACAGCAGCAAAACCAGCAGGCCAACCAAAACCATCATAAAGGGGACAAGCTCAACCACTCTGGTATCTGTTTTAAAGTAATATATTGGTATTTCCCAGGGGTATCACACAGAAGGACTACGTAGAACTCATAAGCTACAGAAAGAGCAGCTACACTGAGTATGTACTCCAGTCAGATGCATTTTCATGAAGTAAAAATGAAGTTACGTGCTTTCTTCCACAAAATTCATTTAAATAGTCAGATCATTCAGATATATGACTTTCCTTCCTTCACGTGTTTCACACACATGGGGTGCCAAAATCTCAAGCCACCTCAACAAGATCTAGGTGAGGTTTTAGGAGATGAGAGCTCCAGCACAATGTGACTTCAGTGCATGAATAATATATATAGTCACTCATCCCTATTTTACACCTCACATAATCACTGTACCCAAGTGACTTCCCAGTGCTGGGTACAGCAGGAGGTGGGCTGACTGCAGTTCAGTCTGGATGATACCACAGATTATGGGAAATAAAACTAAAAAATGACCATAATTTTTATTACTTGAGGGAATCTTATTCCCTTTGTTTTTAGAGCTCTAGTTCAACAACTGGTTCTTTCAGAGGCAGTGCCAGCCTAACGCACACTCTTGTTTCTGTTCCCTCACCACAACTTCCCTTACCTTGCCAAAACCACACAATGCATTACATCCAGAGAGTAGACCAGTACTCAGAAAAAAAGGAAAAAAAGTTTCATCTGGGTTATTTTTCACCTGAATCTGACCTAAGCCACTCAGTTGACATGTGAACAGCTGTAGTAGCACCAGTGAGAACACCATGGCAGGCTGCATCAGACGCGGCATTGCTGAAGGAATGCTTGTCAAACTCTGCCCCAAAGTTACACCACAGAAGTTACACTGGCTCTGCTTGTTATTCCTGTGTGCACAGGCAGCTGTAACAGCTGTGCTCCCTTAATGGGAAGATAAAGGGCCTGATTCTCTTCCCAACCTGTATTTCTCTGAACACTCCAGCAGTTGTCCTGATTTCAGCTGGGGTAGAGTTAATTTTCTTTCTAGTAGCTGCTGCAGTTTGGGTTTAGTATGAGAATAATGTTGATAACACATTGTTTTGGTTGTTGCTAAGTGACATTTACGTTAGTCAAGGATTTTTTCAGCTTCCCATAGAAGCTGAGAGGGAGCTTAAACCAGGACAGCAGTATAACAGGGCTCCAAAGTCAGCATAAATCTTTGCTGCACTGAAACCATTGCAGTTTTCACAGGCGATGACGCTCCTCTAAAACTTAAACTTACACCTGTCATACGAGGACACAGCCTGGGTTTATACAGATGCTTTTAAAAAAGCTGCAGAGGTGCTACTGAAGTTTATATTTTTCCAGCCTTAGATAAATACGCAAGAGGTTAAGTAACATAAACACTTTCTAACAAGCAAGAAACATTAGCCAGGCATCTGCTTCCCGGCATATGCAGGTACTTCAGTGCTTTTATGGATGTTTTAGAGGCACTGGACAATATTATAGTTTCAGCTAAGGGAAAGCTATTTATTTACCTTAAAACTTTCATTTGTATTGTGGTCAAAAGGCAACCATCTCTTTTTTAAATTTCCCGAAATAGCAGGAATAGCCACCTGGAACAAGGGAAAACAAAGTATTCCCTAGTGAATCCACTGCCTCTGCACACTTTGGGGTTTCTGGAGAGTGTTAGCAGCAATGACCAAGTATATCACGGGATAGTGTTCCATACACACAGCAAAGACCATCAAGCCCTACATACAAAATAAAAAATTCAGTTTGCAGCCTGAACTTTGCCTTTGTGATGACTAAGGCAACACAAACACACTGCAGTGCTGCTAAGATCACAGTAATTCCATTGTGTTTGCCCCTCACACATAACAATTCATTTTGCTGACAAGTAACTACAGATTACAAAAACAAAAAAAATTCTTGTATTTGCACTTATTGACAAAAAAATCAGTCCTCTAACAACATTCCCTACTGCTGAAAAGTCCAGTGTCTGGGACTTGAAAATATTAATAAAAGTCATTAGTACCACTGGAAGTTTTCTCTTTCCCAGAAAAAAAAATCCATTAAAAAGACTTCCTCCTCTACTTCACCAGTGGTAGCAGACTTTAATCTTTCAGTTTATCAGTCAATACATCTCCAGGCGTCCTTTGCTTTAGGTACGTCACTCCTTTAAGAGCCTAACCTACAGTCCACAGAATCTGATGTCCATTTAATTTTTACGGTGAAAACCAGTGAAAAGATACCTTTTATTATATAGGCTCTTTATTTCTTCAGTAGCTAGAGCCGAAAGTTTTCTGGGCTGCAGCAGCTTGAGACACATCTGCAAGCTCTTATTTACAAGGGCTTGGGGCAGAGACTGAGGAAGCAGGCAATTAAATGAGTCAGCCAAAGAGAAGTCGAGACAAACACATGCAATGCTTTTACAAGATTCTGTGAAAATAATTTTTTTAGGAGGTTAGCCAGCAGTATAACAGGTGACCATAAGTCTGTGACCATCTTAAGTCAATCACCTATTTCCCCCTGCCTTCAGTGAAACTAGGATTCTCCGATTCTTCACTAATCACAGAATACTGGACAAAGTGTGACTGCCTCAGACGCAAACTGAGCTGAATGTAGAAAGTCCCTTAATTCTGTTTTTACTGCATTTTCTTGAAACACAAAACATCCCTGATGAGCAGCCTCTGGAAGATCTTTGGTTACACAGCAGAAATTCACACAACCAAGAATGTACTTGCCACAAACCTCTAAATGGTAGTTAGTTGCTGTAACTTCTGGACTCTGCAAACACAGAAAAATTTAGTAATAACGTTGAACATGAAAAGCTTCATACAATTCTTTGTCAATCTTCGAAAAAAGTGTTGTCAGCATTGGGTTTTATCTTTAAAAGAACAGTATCAAAATACCAGTTTTGTACTTTGTGCTAGATAATTAAGGCAACTTATTGGGAAAGCAATTACATTTTTGACCTAGTTATAGTTTCTCTTAATACATTAAATATAGACTTTCTGATAGGACATTACATATAGCTTGTTGCTCAATCAATAATTTTGACAGAACAGATGGGAAAATATTTAAACATCTAAACAAACTGTCTGCACACCTATGTTGTGAAAGAAAACTGAGAACTTGGATACACCAATGTACTGTTAATTTAAGGGGAAAAAACTGTTTTCAATTAACCTTACAGTTCAGGTGGAGTGTATGTTCCTTAAGCATTCCCGGTAACCCTTCACACATTTTTATTGCTATAGTTGTTGGTCTGCTAACAAATATTCACCCACAAATTATTCAACAAAAGTTAAAAAGTATATTTGCTAGAAATTTCTATCAATTGTGGTAACAACTGCAACAATGAGAAAGTTTCTAACCTGACACTAATGAACGAAGATAATACACATTTCTTTAGAGAAACAGACTTTTATCCAAATGTATGAAAATATTTCCTGCAGAAAGGTATGTTTGCCAACTATACAGTACCATACAAATTCAGTTATTATAACTGTATTTTGTTACGTGAAAGTATTGCTGCATCAATAGTAAAAAACACTTGAATGAATACTCATTGTTTTTATTATACAGAGCTGAAAAGACAAAACGTCAAAGTTCTAGATATCCTGTCAAATGGATACCTGAGAATTAAGTCAATGAAAACAGTTTTCTATTATTTTCTACTGCTCTAATTTGTACAGGTAGTTTTTCCTCCATTTTGTATCTGGCTTACACTGCTGTTTTACTTCTAGTCCTAATGCAGACTGTCTTCCTAATACGTTTCTGTACTAGAGATTTCCCTCATCTTACCTAGTTTTCCATTATATATCTTTAAAAAAAGAAAAAAAAAAGGAAACTAAAATACTTTTCCATTTGCTGGCACACATTGTGCTGCATCAGAAATGGTACATTCTGGTATAAATGTGAATCAAGCAAAACCTCCTAGAGTAAAGACTGTGCAATACTAATTAATACGTTTAACTTCCTACATGGGACTCTGACTTCAGCAGAATTTAAAATCTAAAATAAATTTAAAAGTTAAGCTATTGCACATGAAAAAAGTATTCTAACAAAGGACTGTAAGAAGCTAATGGCAGCTCTGCCAATCAAAAAAAAAAAAACCAAAAAACAAAAAACCCAAACCCCCCAAAAAACACGAATAAAAAAACACACCCCCAAAAAAATCAAACCAAAACCAAAAAAAACCCAAGAAAGCAAATCACACTAAAAAGACCCCTCAAAAGTAAAAGCTATTCAGTGGATAAAAAAAAAAAAAAACACACAAAACCCACCACAAAAAACAAAACAGCTAAAATAACTCTGTTCTAGAATTAACAGACACCTTTCATAGAAGGCAGCAAGTAAAAGCAAAGATTATTTCAGTCTACAGAAAGATGGCACTTGTCTCTCATAACTCTACCAGCTTGGTACCATTGGAAAAAATACTGCAGACCTGGCCATGTCTGTATTAATTACCACTGTACTAGCAGTAGCCTCCCTAATATACACCGCCATAAGATGCAAGATGTGTAAGAAGTAATAAATAATGATAATACTGTGATATTTCTTTCTGGTTGTTCATTCTTCCTGAAATGATTTTGAATTTTTACTGATGTTAAACACCATTTGTTCAGCTTTTGTTTATACTTCATTACTCTCTGAAAAACTAAAGGCTTTTGCTGAGATGGAAATAATGTTTGCATTGATTAAATGAAAATTAATGGGAAAAAAGCTTCAAGCGTGTTATTGAAACAGTCCTTGTAAGAACTCTCATACTTATTTGTTATACACAAAAATATGGGGTTTATTACAAAATTGCTCCCTCCTTTAAAGTTCTGGTTTGAATACAACAGTTCATTTATGGGCAGTGTAGAGCTATTCTGTTTTCTAGTCTTTTGTTTGTTTTATTATTTTTGCATATTTGTTACATCTTTCCCCTTGAGAAGTCTGATACTTCATGTGGACAATTTGTTTTCGTGTCTGGTGAGATTAACCAGATTGCATGAAAATTCAAATTCTTGTTACATCATTGGTTATCTGGCTTCAGGAGAAAGTCTAACTCTTGTGCTAATTTATCTGTTGTTGCAGCAACTCTTCTGTATGTGTAACTGATCAATGCTTTCATACCCCATCTAAATGCTCCCATCTTTTGATCTTGATACTGGTTATTGCATGTAAATTATGTTCTGCTCTGGATACCCTGCCTTGTCCACATTCCATCATGTTCATCTCAGGGCCCCGCTGGCAATGCCAAGCTGACAAAAATGCCCAAATTCAAATCACTAGCATTTTTGATGACTTAGGAGCGTAAGATGACGCAATGTGGTACACTAAAATATAGTAAGTGATAACAAAACAGAAAAAAGACGACATTTGAATTTTCATGAGGTGCTAGCATTTAAAGATAAAACAACTTCTTGCATTTCCATTTCATTTCAACATCAAAAAAAATACTTTGGTACTTGGAATTCTAGTGTAAAGAGAAAATTCCATATTGCAAATCTCCCATAAATCAGAAAGGAAAATATGTTCAGGCATAGATGCTATTCCTCCTCACACCCCCCACTGGTCCTCACCTAGAAATAAAATGTAGCCAAATATACAACAGACAGCTGTTCAAGAGCACACGCCAACACTAAACCACATTTCCACAGGTAAAATAAATTCTATTGTGCCTCTGCTAAGAAGCAGATTATGCATGAAGCATCTAGGTAAACAGAGAGTAAATAAACTTGAACTATCCTTCCAAAGCCAAAAGAAAATTAGTTAAGCAAAGCACAACATAACTATAGTGTTTGGGTACTCAGTAAACTAACCATGCTTTCAGGAAAATGAGTACAAGTTACCAGAAGTTGGGGCTTTTCGGATTTAAGCAAAAGTCAACAATCAAAAGCAAAGCGCTCTCTCTTACCAGGAAGCAGTAATGTCTCATACTACAGGATAATTCAGTTATAAAAAGAAAACATAATTATGCCACTAGTGTTGGTAGAAGATTTAGCAATTACATATTTATCAGATTAGATACTTTTTATTTTATGAAGTAAAATACATCTCATAATTGAAATTTTTTAAAAAGGAATCTTTTTTGTTTATATAACTCGAGAGATATGAAAGTTAAGACTCCATTTAACTAATGCAAATGAATAACCAAATCCTCATAGTCCTTATAGTAGGGCAGGTCCTTGGATGTGGTGGTCCACACACAAAAGATGTTAATTTTTTGTTGATTATATGTTCTCTACTTAGTTTTGCATTTGCCTATATGACAAAGAAGTAATGCTGCTTGTTACAGATCAGCTTTAGTCATCCATGCATCCATGCTTTAGTCATTACATGCATGATTGTAATAAGCGGTTTAAAATCTTTCTTGTGACATCAGAAGCAAAATGTTATCACCACCTACAACACTACCAATCCGTGACATTAAAGAATGAACCCTTTGATAGCATTCTTTGAGCATGGAAAACAATTGATTTGAATGCATCATTTGAAAAGGAATAAAAAATGCAACTACCACCTTTCTGAGTCTCTAGCTGACAAAACTAACGTTCTGTCCTTGGACAAAACAACACTACGTAACATACTTTCATAAATATACACTGAACACTCGCAGGTTCCATTTCTTTCTATCAGTAAAGTTTTTTTGGATGGGGTTTTTTTGGGGGGGGTACTCTATTTTGTTCATTCTAACTTGGCGATCAAAGAATTTTTATTTTTACACTATTACAGAAGTGCATTTTTCTAGGTTTCCAAAACCACCTTATTCAACCTTCCCCATCTGTCACCATCTGCTTCTTTTTAGCATGTACTTTTTGTGTGATCACATAAGCATGTGAAAAATAACTAACATTCAGATGATTGTCTGCTGGTACATTTGAGGACTGGGCATAATAAAAGTGAACTGCCAAAACGTACTTAACACTTCTAATTTTGTTGGGTCTTGCATGTAAGCTACATTTGATTTTCAAACTGTTTTACAGTTGGAAAGTTGATCAGGTACTCTAACTCAACAGTAAAACTGAGACTACATAATTAGCTCAGCACTAAAAAGATTATATTCAAAGAGAGGAACAAAACCCAGAAATACATCCACACGAGTTCACACATCCATGTTGACTGAGTCTGTCTGCACAATGTTGCCTGAGGCACAGGGTAAGATGCTACAAGCAGCCTACTTCTGGACAGTCACAGACTGTGTCTTCTCTCCAAGCTACTACAGGGCAAGGAATAAAGGACTCTCATAATTACAAGGGTGTATGACATCTCATGGAAATGCTGGAGAAGCAAAGACACTAAGCCAAGAGTAGAAATACATCGAAATGCAATGCAATTCCTTAACAATGCAGCAGATGCTGCTTCTAGGTGCAAAGTAACTGGAAATTGCCATCAAGGCACAAAACCTGAATGGTGGAAGTATGTTTCCAGAACTCTATCATGCTTCAGCACAGCATTTCTGCTTGTAAATGCACTTTTTAAATACAGTTTTAATGTGAAAAGAATAAAACAGGTCTAAAGCTAGAAAAACAAACTTCCCTCCCACTCTCCAAAAATATATTAACCTCACTGTAAGAGAATTTCATAAATGAAATTCTTTCTCTCTTGTTAGAGCACCGCTACAGGCCTCTCAGATCTTTAGCAAAACCACTATGAACCAGAATACCAATATATTTATATCAACACAGACAATTTGGTGGAGTGTCTCATTATCCTTTCTCTACACAAAGAATTAACAGAAGTGAAGAAAATAAAAAGAAACCCAATAAGAACAGGAACCATCCCTTCCCCTAAATAAACCCAAAAAGTCACCGACAATCAATCTTCATTAACACTTATCAGAGGTAATCAAATATGAGTGAGAACTTGCTCTCTAGGGCATGATGGAAGATGGAGCCTAACATGAAGTTTCTTTTCCACTGTCTCTCTTTACAGTATTGTTCCACCTCGTAGAAGTTCATAGTGGCCTTAAAGCCTTGGGAATGCAGATGTCCTCTAGCAACATCTTAACAGTTGCTTTCCCGTAATTTGTGCAATTTTCCACAAATTCTCTTTTCCCCTATTTACCTTTTCTATCCAGTAGTTCTGGAGGTGGGAAATAATGGCACATACCTGTTATTTATATAAAAGTTGCACAGAATTTCAAAAAGCACATTACTTCAATGCCTGAATTATCTTTAAATTAAAGTGAAATTTAAGGAAAAGGAGATAAAAAGGAAACTACATCAGCCACAACAAAAATTATTCTGTTCTTCAGTTCCTCTGTATTCCTAACCAAACAACTCTCCAGCAAGCTCCTCTTCATTTTAAGTTGCTCGTCAATTTCTCCTGCCTTTTGTCTCTCTCTGCAAAACATTCCAGTAGTTTCTATTAAGAGAAAATTAACAAAGTAACATAATTGTCTTCAGTCCAAACTCTCTCTCCTGCCCACGACCACATTTTTCCCCATAAGAATCTAAGCTGTTTTCTGGCCTATCAATCTACCTGTGAGATCATTAGATTAATTTCACTAATTCCTTTTACTTCCTGTTAACCTCCCTTGCTATCCCCCTTCTTATTTTACTCAAATTCTTTTCTCTCCCCAAAGAAAAGGGAAAATGGGAAAACAGAAAAAGAAGAGGAGAAAAAGAAGAGGAGAAAAAGAAGAGGAGAAAAAGAAGAGGAGAAAAAGAAGAGGAGAAAAAGAAGAGGAGAAAAAGAAGAGGAGAAAAAGAAGAGAAAAGAGAAAAAAAGAAAAAAAGGAAGGCTCTATTACCCATGCAACTTCATTTTCTCTGTAGCATAACATGCTGGTCTTTTTACACCCTTATCTCAGCTAATCTCTCTCAATTGGCCTGCCTCAGTTTATCCATGATGCTGGCTACTTTCATGAAGTTCTTTGCAACCAAGCACCTTCATGATTTTCCCCACACGTGAAGGAGCTCTTCTGTACATTCACATTGCAACATCTATCTGCTTAAAATCCATGGTGGTTAAAACACTGCTCTGCTATGATGCCTGCAAAAATTGAAAACATCCATTTCCATGCTAGTCTGTTTCAGTGCATTTCTGTGGTTCCCTCTGCCCATACATCACTTAGTTTCAACTCATATCAGACAAGCTATGTGGTAGATCATCATATTCCCAGTCCAAAAATTTACCAGACTGCCTTTGGCAAATACCCCGATCCAATACAAGCAAGTGTTAAAAGAATGAAATAAACGTATAGCTGCACCAGCGACAAAATGCCTTTTCTGCCTCTACTGCAACATTTTATCACCTGTATATACCACAACATTCTTAGAAAATTCAACTTCAAATTCAACTTCAATTCCTGTAAACAAGGCAAAAGTGTTTTTTCTTGCTATAACCGTGCCTGCAATTCAGGGTACCGTGCTTCCCCTTGCTGAAATTCAGCCATTGAACTTTGATGGCCAAGCTCTAGATTTTGGGCCAACCCCTATATCAAAGCCATATCCTTCCCAAAAAGAAAAGCTGGAAGTAAGAAATTAAGTCACAAGTGAGGAAAGACAGCAGTTGCTTCTCGATAAAAGAGTTTTACCTTTCATTTCTCTGAGATAAAACTCAGGGAAATAATTGATTACATATGATCTCTCTCACTCCCATTTCTAAAAGAAAGATCACCAAAAAAAAACTCCAGACAAACAAGCAACGTGTAAATTATCATAGTATTTCCTTCATCTCCACTGGTTTCATTTTAAAGTAAGACATAAGACATGCAGATCTTCTCGCGCCTATGGACAAAGGTTATCAATCCAGCCTGGCCATATACCTTTAAGAGACAGTAACTGCATAAATTATATCGAAATGGTGTTGCTGTTTTTGTTTTTTTTTTTAAATAAAAGACTACTGTTCTTATGGGAATGCATTCATCCATCTAGTCTGTACTTTATGCTAACAAAACTTAACGAGGTCCTACCATTTTCCCCATTATTAGAATATACCTAAATATCATTGATCATCTACATTTATGACAGTCATTTGAATGACCATCCATGAAGCCCCTTATAGACTTGTTCACAGCCAAAACATCTTCTCTCCTGTTATTAAAAAGATTAAAAGCTTCAAAATGAATTTCTGGTATTTAAACTTGCATCTTCCATGACATCAAAATTTAGTACCACAGTGACTGCCATATTATAACTAAGACTGTGCACTTACTCCTAAGAACTTGAACTGAAATGCAGAGAGCCAGAAACTGCAATCTCATATAAGAAATCATCCTTATATATAATCAGAGCTCCAAGAACTTTTATTTCTCTGCCCAAGTAGCTTTATTTCCTGAATGTTCTATTAAAGAAAATCTGTAGAGGTCTGTACCTTTAGTAGCAGGTCTTTGATCCTCGATGATCAACTGAAAACTATCAAAATCCAAATTGCTTTTAAATGTCTCACAGGTATATTTACAAGTACTTTCTCAGTTTTATTCTTTATTTATTAAGCAAGTGATACTGTCTGGAAAAGACATATGGTCCTGTCCTGCCTTTGCCACTGCAAAAGAAACATTTTGTGGGTTTTTTTTCTGAAAAAAAATCAAGAGTACATCTGTGCTTCCTAAATGGGATCACAATTCATCTTTTTCTTATCGGATCTATGTTTATCTCTGACACCACAATGATCTCTAATGTGATAGCTTACTCCGAAGGGTAACAATGGAAACAGGCTCCTAAGAAACACTCTCTTCTTCCTGAAAAACTACTAAGGAATGAGAAATTACAAAATATTTTGTATCATTCAAATTGGGAATACCACAGATTCTTAGAGCAGAGAGAAATATTATTAGCACTACACTTACACACACACACACACACAAAGAGTCTTGCGTTAGTTCTACTGCAGGTGATAAAGGAATTTCACTATCTATCAGATAACCAAGTTATTCTCAAAAGGCTATGTAATTTCACAAATAAAAAGTTACTTACTCATTCTTCAATAATTGTGACCAAAACATACATCTGTACTGCAAACATACATAAGCCCTGCTATTTGACTGTGGCAACTATTTTATTCCTAGAGGATGTTTTTATACCCTACCATCTTTTATGCTTGGCACATAACTATGTAAGACAAAGCATAGTCAATGCTATTTTTTTCTTTAAACTACAGAATACTGGCATTGGATAACAAGGAAGGACTAGGAGAGGACAAGGGAAAGGGAATGTACCTGTGGACCACCTAGCTGGATGCCCTGCACATCCCTGTAACAGCACAGTGCTTGGTGAAGGTACACATAAACTTCCAGGTGGGTCCCATGAACGATAAATCAATGATGGTCCAGAAAAGTAATTCTAGCTCCAAACATGAAAATTGGCTCCAAACTGGAAATCTCATTATATTTTTTTCCTGCAGCCCACCATCCATTTGATCTTCACGTGGACAGGGGCATTTTTCTGGATCTGCCAGATATCAGCAGCCAGTCTCAGGTACTATAAGAAACGTCAGGCCCTATCAACGTGAGATGAAAGAGACTTTTCAATAGAGGGTGGGAAGGACTACTTTGATCTCAGAAACATAAGGTTTGCGGGGAAAACACAGCAACAGGTACGCTTGTTTTCCAATTAAGAGTAATTCTGAATTCACCTTGGGAAATAATTCTGTATGGATCCACAAGGACACCTTCACCTGACAGAATGTCATGCAAGGAGGAAATCCTCCTACCCTGGCTTAGCTGCTTCCCTGTTTTCCTGTCGGAAGCAACTGCAATCTAGTTTTGGCAAGAACCAAGCTCAAGTTCTTGTTTGGAGCTGAATCCACAACACTGAATTAATACAAAAGAAAATGTTAAGTCAGTTCTCAAGCTAAGTATAGACTCCTGCCAGTGCAAGGTTCCTGGGTCAACTGCTTCCTGGCTGGTAGACAGCAACCTCAGGCTGCCCCCGTGCATTACACAGTACACTGTCCTAGTGTCCTCTACCACCAGCCAACAAGTACCTGGGAAACTGAACCCAAAGGCCTGCAGAAGGGATGCACCCATCACAACTGACCTAGATGAAAGAGGAGGATGCAAGGGTATTATTAAAAGGACAGATGCTGAATGGACTTCTTCACGTAACTGGAGAATATCTTGCTTCTAAAGAAAGGCTAAAAGGTAGCTGCCTTTACACTTACCACGACCAGGCAAAACATAAGTATAAGCTGCCATTTGTCTTGGGATAAACAAGCAGGAATTCACGGTGGTTAACAGGATTAAAGTCCAGCTGTAACATTAGGTTCTCATGATCTGCAATTTGTCAAAAGGTAGTAAGTCCTTGGCATCTGGTAATGATTTCTGTGGCCTGAACTGCAACGAGAAGCGATTTTTGGGCATTCATTCTCTGACACATGCACACGAATAGACTGGAGAACCCAGTCTCTTGATGGTCCCTTTATCAGTCAGCTGTCCCAGGTATCAAAATAGATACAATTGTCTCAGGTGAGCAACGATCCAGCCAATGCACTGGTAAACACCATCATAGCAGCAAAGAGTACAAAGGGAAAGCTTATTTTTTGCAGTGGTGTCCATATATTACTAACTTCACCCTTTTAAATAAGAACGTGTGGATAAAGGTGTTGAGTCTTCTTATGCTGTATCAGTAACCTGTCTACGTTGCTTGTTCTAAACCCTTTATCTCTGAGGTAAAACGGAATGAGTTCTGTGTTTCCTAGGGTTAATGAAGAGTCATTTTCCTTCAAGACAGATTTGTACAGGGTGGGTCTCCAAAAAATACTCATAATGGGAGGTGGAGGAGAGGAGTGGGACTGCTAGAGAACAGAAAGACAAACTGGATCAAGTAACCTGTGGTAATTGTCTAAAACCCAGAATGATCACTTGCCAAGTTCAACAGAAGAGAGCTAACATGTTTCCAAAAGTGAGAGATGGACAACCAGATGAAAGCAATTGAATGGGATATTTGCACTCTTTGAGAATGTTTTCAAGACTGCTGACAAGAAGACAATGAGGGGGGTAAGAGCAGGCAATGACACCTGTAGTCTATGCCAGTGATGACAGTATCATCCCTTGTGTTCTTATTGTCGCTGGAACAGATTATGGGTACGAAATGCAAGAAAAGTGGTCACTGTACCAAGCCAAACAGGCAGATCTGCAACTTCCTCTAAGTAGCCATAAAAGATTCAAAGCAGGCTAAGAATAGTTCTGGAATCCTTAAATGTAGATAATTGCCGAGTGTCCCTGCATTAAACACGAAGGAGATGTCAGAAATTACCAAACAGGGTAGCAACAATCTGCATCCAGGTCTTCCTTGGAATCTAAGAGATGGGATTCTGCAAAGGAGACGAGGTATCAGTGAGTTTGTCTTCATAGCTAGAGCAGCTAGTGACTCACCAAACAGCTGAAATGAATACACTTAACCAACTAAAATTATTTAGGTACCTCAAACCTGCAGTGTGAGAGCATGACTGCTCAGATTTCTCTTCACTGCTGAAACAATTAAGGAAGATGGAACCAGATCGATGAAGAGAAAGTTAGTGACTACTAAGAATAATGATGTTTCCTTTATAGCTGGAGAAAAGGAATGCTATGATCCAAAATGGTTCCATCAACTCTACGTACCATCTTAACTTATAATGAACTATTAGCAGTTTTAATTTCCTCCCTGAGTGCAAATTGGAGGAGACGTCAAATTTACTTTAAGAGATTTAGAAAGACTCTCAAACCCCCAAAACTGATCCTAAAATCTTCATTTCCAGCCAGTAGTATCCAGAAGGTAATGTGCACCAGTTTCCTTGACATCACTTAATTGTAAGGTTCAGAATAAAAAAATGAAAGGCAATCTAAACTTGCGTGTTGAAATAGGCTCCAAGGCTTGTTGCTGCTACTCAGGATTCAATACTCCTGAAAGTAAAAGAGTAAAGAGCTATGCTGAATCAGTGCCTCCTCACCTCCTCCCTTTAAACTAAGGCACATTCTTCAAAGATGATACGTAACGGAGACTTTCTGGTGGTGCTGAGTTGTTGCAAGAGGTGGGGAATCCCTTGAAGAATGCTTCTTAAAACAAATGGTAGAAATGAAGGGCCTCGGAAAACCCTTTAGGTTGACTAGAAAGTTGTCTCAGTATCAGGTATGTACTAGGTTAATTAGCAATATTGACTGCTGACAAGAATGGAAATAAGGGCTAATTCAGCATCCACAGAATCCTTGGGATTAAGTAAAAAAATAATGCTGTCTCATGTCAATACTGGAGTCGCATTTGGCAGCTCCAGTGGAGAAGCAGCATGCCATTTCCGAGCACCACAATCAGTACTGTTGACTGAAGCCACACAGGACAAAACCACAATTCTGAGAGTGCTTCCCTTGCTTATTTTCAGTAGGCATCAGTGGCAGAAGTGTCAGCACTAATACTGAAGCAGATCATTTGGGGGACTTGAGCTTCCACAACAGATTCTCAAGTGGCCAAACCAGAGCCGTGAAGGGAACCAAAACACTGCCCTCATGTCCATCTTTTTATCAATCCTCAAGAAGTGTGATGTTTGGCACTCCCAAGTGCTAGTTAACGGTAAAGATGGGGTGGCACACTCTGGGATGCCATTTCTGCTTACATACTAGGAAACAGCTAAGTTTTGGTGCCCACCTCAACCAGTTCTGAGGTTGATACACTCAACTGGTTTTAGCAGAAATATCTAAAATTTCAACTCCCTCTCCCTGCAACTTGGGGAGTTCAGATAAAACCCAGCAAACTCAGTACCCTCCTATTCCCCCTCGCCTCCACTGAGGCTATATAAACACTAGTTATACAGCTCAGTTAAGCAGGATCATATGTTCCAAGTGACAGACAGATGGAAGATTATTTTTGAAGAAATCATCAGAAGATAAAAACTTTCAACAGACGAAGGCAAACATGAGAAGGAAAATGCATGTTAGAGGCCTTTTTAAACACTAAGAAGCACAGCACCAACATACATACAATGACCACAAAGAATAGTAGCACATACAATTCTGAGTAACAACTGCATAGTATTAATCGGGTAGACTCTCCGTTCTTTACTGCAATGAACAGTTTTCAGCATACAAACATCATAGTCTAAAATTAAATGAAAAATAAACAGTTTATACTGTATTACAAGAATATAGTCTAAATCATACCTCGGGTGCCAGGTATTCTGGCGTACCACAGAATGTTTTCATTGTTGCTGCATCTGTGATTCCTTCTTTGCAAAGTCCAAAATCTGTAATTTTTATGTGTCCATCTTTATCCAACATTAAATTTTCTAACTGTGTGTTGGGAAAAAAAAAATGTTCCCTTAGTATTTCTTAACAGGACAGACTGATGCATTCCAACAATTTTTTAAAAAAGATACAGAGTTATTGCTTGCAATAGAATGTAATTTGTTTGCAACTTTAAAAACAAAAATTACAGCACCTATTATATTACAGCATTTAGCAATGTTTACTGTTATACAATTTAAATAATTATTTAATACCTTAATACAGATTACAATAGTAAATCCCAGGTCAATCAAAGCATGACCTTTCATTCTGAAGTTTTACAAGTTTGGTGCCTCTGCCATAGAAAGAAAGCAAAATAATTTTCTAAATATTCTCAATATATAATCAAGTAATTCAAGGCTACAATCATGGCTACGATTTGGTAAGACTTAATAGGTTTCCTTTGCTGTTACATGACCTTCATTTATCAAGATGCATTTTACTTACTATACTGTCATGAAACAGCTAGTATATATCCGTAAATCCTTAAAATATCTGCATCTTCCACAACCTTTTCAATAACAGACAAAAGAGAGGCTACTGATAAAATCAAAACCCTGAGGTAACTTCCTCCTTGTATACTTGCAAAGGACATTGTTCTTGAATTGTGTATGTGTACCTCTGCATGCTTTGTATTGCTTTTTAAATACATGATTCTTGCTTTAAAATATGAAAACAGAATACAGCCTGTTATGAAGTATTTAAAGAACAGGAATAAAAACTACTGCCATATTTACTGTGGACTATCTCAAAAGCACAGCTAACATCACTTTCCCAAAAGCCTTTTATTAGCAATACTTTAAATACAGAAATAACTAAAAACAAGTAAAATATACTTCTGAACAACTTTTCTCAACAGCAAGACGGTTTTTTTTCCTAATTATAAGGTGTGTAGTGAAAATACTAGCAAAGAACAACCATAGCCCTGTCTTCTTAACTCTGCATAAAGCCTGAAATACAATTCAAAGGTATATATTTCCTGTTGAGTCTAACAGTGTCATACAAAGAAGATGCAGAATAGACGACACCAGCAACAGAAGATTAATGGCGTCAAATTTCTCTTTCCTTATTATTTAGAATTTAAATCAAAAGTCATGACCTATCATTCCCTGACCAGACAATTCCATAGTTTTCCAAGATGTCACAGCATTTCATGTTATTACAACAGATTCTGCTACAAACAGCTAACCCAGTATTTTGTTTCTGTCTGCCTCCCTGAGCAGAACTTGCCTACCATTGCCTCCCTCTCCTCAGCTCCTGTACAAAGGAGTCTATGAATGAACTCCACTAGTGCACATGTATAATGGGAAATCACAATTTCTTGTACAAGAAATTAAAGGCTTGTGACAGAAATAAAATAGTCTCATCATGGAATTTAAAGGTTCCTCCCACATAAGTTAGAAAATGTTCCTGTTGAAAGCGGAGGTTATTTTCCATAGAACGTGGTCATACTGTGTCACAGAGTACCTGGAGCTGCAGGCAACAGAGGATACACAACTGCATACGCAGGCAAATCTAAGACAAACTACATTCCCAAGATACAAAAGACAAAATAATTTTTAAATTAAGGCTGAAATTCTTTTTGTATTGAAGTATTCTGAATTGTTTTAAATGTTTTCAAATCATACAAGAACATAACTCTTTGGTGAGATAAACAGAATGCAGTCACATTGTCCCAATTCCCCATTTCCCTTGTTTGAGGACATCGAGAATTATATTTGAGATTTGTGTTGAAATCCAAGTTAAGTTATAAGTAATGGGAGAAAAAAAAAAAAGGACCAGAAGTTTAAATCTCCTTCAAGTGCTAATACCAAGATATGTTGTTTCTTTTTTAATCAAGTTAATGTACCCATCTATAGATTACTGTATCAAACATATTCCTTCAGCATATACAGAACTTTAAACTGAACACAGATTTTTTCCCCCCATTAACTCTGAATAGTGCAACTTTATAATTACTTTGTGTTTGTCCCAATAGTCTCTGCAAAAACAAAAATTTGATTACTTTTTTTTTTTT
>VYXH01002036.1:847645-876982 GCA_013397275.1 Burhinus bistriatus
AAAAAAAAAAAGGACCAGAAGTTTAAATCTCCTTCAAGTGCTAATACCAAGATATGTTGTTTCTTTTTTAATCAAGTTAATGTACCCATCTATAGATTACTGTATCAAACATATTCCTTCAGCATATACAGAACTTTAAACTGAACACAGATTTTTTCCCCCCATTAACTCTGAATAGTGCAACTTTATAATTACTTTGTGTTTGTCCCAATAGTCTCTGCAAAAACAAAAATTTGATTACTTTTTTTTTTTTCTTTTTTTACCTTGAGATCACGGTACACAATCTTCCCAGAATGCAGATAGTCCAGGGCAGAGACAATTTCTGCACCATAGAAGCGTGTGCGGTCCTCTGAGAACACCCGCTCTCTCGACAAATGGAAAAACAGCTGCAGGGTAAACAGCAGGGACAGGATTGTAATAATTACTGATTTAGTGGGGGAAATTAACACAAACATAAAACACCTCTCATCACCATATTGTGATGATAGATAGTGCACTCTCAGTGGACACTCAGCACTCTTAGACAGCAGCTGGCTTATCTTTTCCAGGTTTCCAAAGGGAGAAAGCGAGCTGTTAAATCAGCGTTTTAATCAATATACCAATCTTGTTTAAGGCATTCTGCTTGCTACTCATTTNCACTTTTTCAACTGAAGTCCTTAGTGAAAAATATTAGCCATTATGTATTGCCAGTAACTTCAGCTGCAATGAAAAAGTGTAAGGTGACATTCTGTAAGGTTGTCAGCATCTTACTGGATAAAACACCACCCTCAGAACCTGGAACAACACCTAAAAAAAGCAGAATTTGGTTATGTAATTGCAATGCTTTCTAAAATGGCTAGTTTTATTTACTGCATTAAGAAAGCCTGGGAAAGTCCTTAAACAAAGATTAGCGAGTACGTGTCTGTATTCTGCTTCAAGATGAAAGGGTCTGCCTGCCTTACTCCTTCAAGTTATATGATGCTTTTGGTTTTACCACACGAACTAAAAATCAACAAAACAGAAATACAGAACATGTGATCATTTATAAATTAGACAAGGAAATCCACAACAACAATGTGGTTTTATCTTCACCACTAAAACTATCAAGTAGGTGAGAATTCCGAAATGGCAGGGTAGGTACAAAAAAAAAAAACCCCAAACCAACCAACCAAAAAAAACAATAATGTCCTTAATCTGTCACTACCACACCCTACTTTACCCCTGTGAGAAATCTAGACTGCTCACACAGCACAGAACTGTGTAAGAATTACTGCAGCTATTTTCAGTATGCGGACTTTTAAAAATGTAATTAAAAAGTCAATCTTATAAATACCTAGAAGTCAACTTCTTTCCTGAGAGTTGTACTTCAAAAAATGTTCATTATTTCTTCTGAAACTAAACAAACTTCCCACTAAATTGAACCTTTTGGCAGCATATATTTGTATAAGCAGAAACTTCACAGAAAACAGAAACTGCAGTACAATTTAAATGTATCTGCATTCCCCTTCCAATTTCTTTTTGAATTCTCAAGACACCCTATATAAAAATGGAATACTTCTATGACAAGGAGGATCACTATTTTGTAGGTATTTCAATCGCTCCTGCTGCTGTTTCCCTGTTTAAGAACCAGTCCTTGGTGGTGACATCAGCCCTCCCTGTAGTAACCTGCATTCTGCACTGAGAACTGCTTAATTGCCAACATAAACAGAAGACTCATACAGACTAAGCCATCATGAAGTGCCTCACATATTATAAAACTGGGAAAAGAATATATGTATTTCTCAATTTGTGGGGTCTTTTCCACAAATTTTTGCAAGATTTAAATAGGAAACAAACCCCGCTAAGTAGATCTTCATCCAAATAAAGCAAAATACAAAATTTATGTAATTTATGCAATTATGTCTGTTTTGTGGTTTCTTTCATAAATAATGAGATAATGTCACTAATTTTTCAGTCTTCTTTGTTTTGATGGACTCAAAGTAATTCAAAATAAAGGCCAATTTTCAGGCCACATTTTAATGTGTACGAATAGCAAACACATTCCAAAAAACTTATAATATAACCTCCAGTTAGCCCTACATTCATATCTACGCAAAAACACTATTGTGATTTTCTGTATCAAAGAGACTGATCCAGTAGCTGAGCAACAAAGTCTTAGAAAATTCTAAAAACTCAGGATACTTGTCAGCAACAGATGTATTAGTTTCCACAGAAAAGTCTCCCAATTTGAATCTGAGAGTTGATAACCTGACAAGTTAACATAACAAAAAATTATTTTCTTTAGTCTTTATTTCCAACAAAATATTCTTGATATTCATTCAAGATACTAACTTCAAAGTAAAATGACCAGCTAGGAACAACTAGCAACGGTTCTGTTTGCCAAAGAGACTATGAGTTCCCAAGTCAGTTTATTTTAATGTTGTATGAGACACTACAGTCACTTCTCATGAGCATTCTTCATACTGTTATAGCATCTAGCAGAGTTGTTATCAAACCATACATGCTAGTTTTTAATGAAAAATGTACATTTAGATATAAAAATGCATGTTAAAGGTGAATTAATACACTCCGATAGACACTAAAGATACTAAAGCAAACTTAAAAATTATAATAGAAAAATCTAATTCAGTGAGATTACAGCATTATTTTCACTAATTATTTGGTTGGTTCACTATTTTGGAATAATTATGCCACCAGGCTCTATTTACAATTGTCAGAACATGAAGATCAGACTTTTTAAGTGAGAGAAGGAAAAGAAGAAATCTGATGGAAAGTTATGGAAAAAGCTTCCAACGTTTGCACCATTTATTGATTTAGTGTTATTAACTATGTGCTATAAAGTCACTGGAATTGCAATAGAAATAGCTTTGGCACAAAGAAAGCCATTTTGCACATAACATTTTTGATGGCATACATGACGGTGCTATAGTTACAGTGAGGACTGGAGCTATAAATTTCCTGGTATGTCTTTATTTAAAACTGAACAACGTTGCCATGGGGTTTTTTTCCTAATAAAAGATTTCAATGGAAAAATTTTAACAAATAAAACCGAAGATCAAACATAAAAGTATATTCAACTGCAGATCCAAGCATGCCAAATATACAAAAGACACAACCTTATATCAACCAGTATGTTGAACTTCTACACACGCTAGTGACCTATTTAGCATGTTGAAAGTTGTATGACTGCCTGTTGTTGTTGTATACTGGGTTTGCTCAGCTCTGCAGTTAAACACGTTTTATATTTGACTGTTGATTTGACTCTTTTGCAAAGCATTTGCAGTAACTGCCTTGAAATTTTGAATTATCTGTTTATTGTTTCAGACTTTATACCGCTTCTAGGTACATTCTATACCAAAAAAAAAATAGCACCCTTATCTTGGACTATTGTAATTTTAGGCTAAGGGACATTCTCTCATTTATTAGAGTTTAGGAAAACAAAACCAGACACAACCAAGACAAAAATGACAAAGCTTACAACAATATTCAGTTATTTTTCATTAGGTAGGTTGTAAATCCTCTGTCTTTTTTTCAAGACAGTAATAGCACTTGTTCAATTACAACAAACCATTTAGTTCTCTCTTGCCTAATGAATTGAAGTAAGAGCTGTGGAAAAAAATTGCCAAGCGAAACAGAGATTCAGAATTCTGGTGTGGAGAAACCATCCGAACAAATTTTAGAGTCTAATTTTATTATACAGATAATTACCAATTAAGTTTGTTACAAAGTACGGAACTTGGAATTACTCTGAAAGTGCAAAGCAAGGAAGTTAATCAACTTATTAGTCAGCTGAATCAGTGTACTCAGCAGAGTAATGCATGTAATAGATTTCATACCTTAAGCTTTTCAACCTTTAAAGTAAAATACTGGAAATAAAGAATGGGAAACATACACTCCAAAAGTATTCCCCAACAATAAAGAGCCATTCTTAGAATATAATTTTTTTATACCACAGTTTATACCATTCTGTATGGCCTGGAAGTTGGGAGAACACTGTAATGTACTACTAACATACTGCAATCACATAGTACTCAAAATTGTATGGGTTACAAAAGGAAGAGTAGACAAATGAATACCAGCAGGAAAACCATCACCACAGCGTTAATCATTTTTTTCGAAGTGTTGATAGGACAAGGACAGCAAAAAATGTACAAAAATGAAAGGGTTTTCTCTTCTTTTCTTTAAAGTAGGCCTGTTTTTGGCTATAAGTACTGATAGTTTTACTTACTTAAAAATATGTACATGAATTTTCTATATTTTGAACCAAAGTAAAGAAAACAGCTTATCATGTAATACTGCATGTACTTTTTTACCACACGCTCATAAAATACGCCATTTCAAAGTCTTGATAATGAATTTGGTCATCTCAACAAAGCCAGATGAATACTTTTTTTTCTAAAATCAAATTTAAATGTCTTAATGCTACTTTAATGTAAATCCTTCTATGTAACAAAGGTATTGAGAAGTAATCACAATATCAGAAGTATCCTTCTAGCTCTATACTGCAACATAGTTTATGATGAATAGACATTGCTAAACGTTTCATCCACAGAGTCCAACAGCAACACTAGAAGAACAAGTTAAGCTTTCAGCCCACATGGAAAATTTCAAGGGTGGACCCTTAAGTAGCAGAAAATTAACTGTAAAAGTTGTCAGTATAAGAAAAGCTTATTCAATATTTCTGAGTAATTTGTTTGAAAAAATCCTCTAATGTTTTGGTTTAATATATTTAGCTACAGAACATGCTTGCTTTTTTTTTATTTACAGAAAGCCAAAAGATAATTCAATACGGTAGTACTTTCTACATTGTAAAAAAAGCACACACATAGACCAGAAAAACTGATCCAGTTACATTTTCATTACAACGTGTTCCCTTATTAACTGAATTTAACTTATTCGAAGTTACGCAGGCAAGATAAGGCCAAGATAAATTGCCACCATTCTGGTGGGATATTAAATTCACCATGGATCTAGATTTTTAACAGGTATAGAAGATTCCTGTTTAGAATCATTTTAATACAATTTCGCCTCCTCCAGAATGAAATTCAGGGACCCCTTCCTTGACTGTTTTCCTTCCTAATCACAGGAAGAGGAACTGAAGACTGCTAGTACTGACTACACTTTTTATTACTGTAGTAGGGCAGAAGCCTCAATTGTAGCATTTTCTTGCTTTCACCTGGATGAGAGTCAAGAACACAAATTTCAAGAACTCCTTCATTTGGAGGACTGTTTGGGTAATGTGCTCCTGAAGGACGCAATCCATTAAAATTCCCAAGCAACTGACTCAGGCACGACTGTTTAACTAAAAAGAAACCTTTAATCTAAAGGAATTTTAAACAGAAACACACTGAAAGTAGGATAGCTCTGGAGAGAATCAAAAGCAACACAGTACTGCTACAGTCAATTTCCATTGGAAGGATATAATTAAAAGATGAGTTTTCAACACCTTCAACAGTGAGAAACAATCGTAAGGAAATGAAACTTCCTTGGAACACAGAGAGAACAATAGAGGGAAGCAGCAAAAGAAAAAAGTCTGATTACCGTTTAGGAGATATGCTTACAAATGGCTAACATGCTGGCTAAACTCTAGTGCAACTTATTTTCAGTAGTTCTGAGTTAATAACAAGGCTATTTTTACAAATATTTCTTAGCAGACAGTGACTAAAGTCTGAAATTCACAGGAAAATTCAGTAAGATTCAAGATTTTCCTATTAAAAAGGACAGTTTTTCCAACTTACTATTCCAGCTCTCTAGTCAAAGAGAAGCACATAAGCACATCAAGAGAATTTCTTCAAAGAAAACTGCCTACTCTGAAAGGCCATCATTTCCCACTGTGGCAAAAATTTACAGTTATCTTCAGTGAATTAGGGAACTATCCGCAAAGAACATGAGCAACACTGACAAACAAGAGCATCATAAGTGGAAAAAAGTGATCCACTCTTGGCAACGTACATTGCAATCATTCAAATCCCAATAAGCAAAAGCAGGCTGCCACCAAGAAACCCATGACACAAGATGTTTGCAGCAAAGATGCAGAGATGTTGCTACAAAGGTGCACCACCCAACACAGAGGAATGCAAGATATAAGCCTGATCAAAACACAGTGTCAGAGCATCCTCAGTCCTAAGAAAGGAGTCAAAAACATTCTCTGTGGTCTCTGTTCTGCATTCAAATAGGACAGAAAGGTATCTTTCAAAGAGACGAGTATCTAAGTGATAGGCTGACGTTAAAACCGTATTTTCAAAGTGCATCCCTTGAGATTACAGAAATGCAGTAAGGTCTAGTTTGTGTCTAGTTTAACTAGTCAAAATGGTTCAACACCTGTGATGTTCAGAACCAGGTTTATACATGCTGAGTTAAACAAGCCATCCTGCCATATGAGAACCCTACAGCGCCATGTTTAGCCAAGGCTGGTAGAGGATGGCCATGGACAAGTTAGGATGTAAATGCACCTCAGACTGGGCCCAGAAATCACCAGAGGAATGAATGCAAGACAGGCACTCTGGGGGTGCTCAGGCGTTAGGAGTATAGTTGAAGACAGTTCTATTGTAGGAGAACACAGCAAAAGGATAATAAAACATAGTATTGTGCTGCTATATATTCCTGAACGAAGAAACAGCTTTCTGACAAAAAAAGCTAGTGGAAACACTTAGTCCTTTAACGTTATTATGAAGCATATAGTAGACAAAATAAGCAAAACCCCCTAGTTCACATTGTAAGGAGATACAGTCTGAATAGCAAACAGCACCTAAAAGGTAGCTAAAATCCCTCTTCTTAGACTGCAATTCTCTTTAATTCCATTTGACGGGTATAGGTTTTGATATTCCATTCATCTGCAAACAGCTGGAGGACAGTAAGAGCCTAAACGGTAATGACACTGTAAGAAGTTTAGCACTTAAGTTGAAATTTTCAGAGCACACAGCAAGTGAAGGGGAGAGAAGTCATGAAAAACATGAACACTCTTTTCTCATACGTATTTGCAATGGCAATAGCAAAGAAGAGAGCACATATTTCACATTAGGACAAAAGCAAGACTAGTCAACAGTATTTTTGCTTGTTTGCACTAGATTATGACCATTTCATGCCAGAATATGCTATAATATGCTTGAAGAAAAAACAGTAAGCAAGCTATTTGTTATTATTTCTCTACCATGAAATTATCTTTCAAGATACAACAGTCTAATTTTTCAAGAATAGCAACTACTTTTGACAGCATAGTTATAAAACACGTCTATATTTTTTTTAAATAAAACAATTTTAAAATTTTCCAAATAAACCCCCTTCAAAGATACTAGAAAGCAGAAAAGGCAAGAAAAATTATATCTTTTAAAAGTGTAACCCAGTGACAGCATTACCATTACAAGCACAGAACATCTTTTTTAAACTTACCTCGCCTCCGTTAACATACTCCATCACAAAACATAAACGATCCTTTGTCTGGAAGGAATATTTCAAGGACTGGCAAAGAAAACAGCAAAACCAAACCAATTATCATCTTGTATTAACCCAATTTCTTGCACTTAAACTGTAACAAAATTTAATTTTATCCTTTTAAGCAGACAATTCTGATTTAGCGAGAACTTTCAGAGGAATTAAAAGTGTAACTTCCTATCTGGAGCTTGAGATGAATTAACACAAAAAACCTTAATGTATTCCCTCATCGCTGCCACATGGCCATTGATATGAAAACACTATGCTTATTATAATAAAATCCTAAATATTTACTAAAATATTCAATTTTCTACTGCATTTCTTACTGACATACATGGTACTAACTATTCTCACTCATCATATTTTATGATGTCCACTTCCACAACGCCCGTGAAGACAGAGGTTACCATATTCTTTTTAATCACTCCCAAATAAAATCTTAAAAGTGATCTTAACCTCCAGCCATTGGAAAAATGATACCAAAGAAAATCTACAGATGCAAGTTTGGCCTAAAAGAAAAGAAATGCAGCAGAATCACACGTAACAAAATCATAAGGAGACTCAAGTGACTGAAATAATGCAAGTCTCCTTAAAATATTTGTTTAATAATATCAGAAAGATATAAAGATACAATTGCAGTGACATTGTTGCACAATTTGATTGGAATTATGCCTACTCCTGCTTACCTTTACACTCTAATTTAAGAAACTTTTGGTGATCTAATTTATCTTGACTGAATTTCCAAGAATACGGCCAAGCAATTTAAATGCAATCCTCTGCTTTCTAAAGGGTCTGTTTATGATCTTCTAAATAGGAAAGCTTCCATGTTATACTTTTATATTTTAATACAAAATAGAAACATTTTTCCCTATGTTAAAATACAACTCATTAATTATCTTTTGAAATTAGTAAAAAGATTTTCTAATATATTCTCAAAGAAGAAGAATCAGAACTACTCCTACAGAACAAAGTCAGTTGTAAAGCTATTAATCATAATTTGTAATGAATGTCAAAATTTTCATCTGTTTTTCAATATTTTCCTTCTATTAAATATTAACCATATTAAGACAAAGATATCAAAGTAGTGGGGTTTGTGTTTTGTTGCTCCATGGGCTACTTATGTTGAACAAATGGTGATTTTTATCATTTTACTGAATTCTTAATTAAGTTTTGTTGGTAAAAATTACTTACTTGACACTATGTGAAATCAGTAACTTTTATTAAAAAAGTGTTCATACATAAAAATTGCACAACAGTTACAGTCTACAATTAAATTTGTTCTCCATGCAGTTAAGCTTTACAAAATTATTAGAAACTTTATTTCTTAACTCTTAAATACATATTCTGATAAAGGATACCATAAGCACCAGATAGCTACTGCCTGTTTACAAAATATCACAAGAAAGACTTCAAAATTTGTTGTAAATTACATTCATAATGGAATACCCATCATGTTGAAAATTACCTCCTAATGTACTTAAAACTAATTCCTAATACTTACTGTTAAAAAAGGGTGTCTGGTGTTTTTCAATACTCTGCTTTCTGTAAGCGTATGAGCCACTTCATCCTGGGAAATAAAGAGTAGAAGTAGGTCTGAATTAAGACATACAATTGCTATTTAATTAATTACGAGGAAAAGGTCAACACTTCCAAAAAGAGAAAGCTACAGTACAGTTTTGGAAAATGAATGAATCTGAAAGAAACATGAACACTAGTTCACATTTTTGAGAAAAGATTTTAAAGTAAATTTAAGTTTGGCAAAATACAATTTAACATGTTTTATTTGATTTTCTTTTTCTTATTTTCTTGCTTCAAAACACAGTCTTTATATCCAATGCAGGGAAGGAAGAAATTATAATATTGGATTTGATAGTTTAAAAACATAGTCAGCAGAACTTTGCAGTTCTGGTATGAATCATCTGAAAAATGTATCTACAGAGATTGAATCCATTTACAAGAAACATACACAGGTAATAACTGACAGGAAGAGAGTAGGGGGAGAGGACAGCGGGAAAAGGGCTTGCCTTGCACTACAATGGCGAGTGGCTCCTAAGGACTAGGGAGAAAAGAAGGGCATTTAGCAGGTTCATAGTATGAATACATGGCCATTTTATGCAATTCTGCATGTAATACATGCTGTGAATCCTCCCTCCCCAGGCTGCCAGGGGCTGAACCTAAAAAGCCTGAGAGCCACTGGGGTGGTTTAGCCATTTTCTGTAGCGCTAAGCTACCACTGAGTATTATAATATACAGAATTGAAGACTAACTTAGTGCAAGTCAAACTTCAACCCTAATCCTGTGGAAGTAAATATATTCAATCAGAGTATACTTTATTATTGCTACAAATAAAACCAATATAACATTATTGTACTACACATGCTTATCAGACTAAGCTCTGAAGATATTAAACTAGAAAATAAACACAGATGTCAGGAGTTTTAAATTAGACTTTTAAAATTGTCAAAATAGGCAGTTAAACAACAACAACAGAGTTAGTGGTAATAAATTATGATGCCATTTAGCTGAATAGCAGTGCAAGACTGAGTGTACACACTACAACCACATACTGGGGGAAAACCAAAAAACACTTCAAGGAGAAAAGCACGCCTGAAGTTTTAATTATTTATTTATTTTTAAACCTCAGTGGTTCACCAGATATGGGGCATAAAAAGCTGGCAGTGGCCAGTTTTTCTGGCATTGCCTCAGAAGTTAGTAATACTGGTAGCAATTCCCTGGTAAGTGTAATATTAACCTGTCATGAAAATTTAGGATCAATAGATGTAGTCTGAACTGGGCATATGCTATACAGCCTTCTAGATACAGCTGTCAATGCACCACTTTTCTGTTTCATATTATCCTAACTGTTACAGGTATGACCTTCTATAGTGTAGATTATATCACATTATAGGCTGAGTTGGGACTGCAGATCTATTCTGCCTAGTGATTGTATCCTTAGCACTGATTTTCAGGGTTAAATTTTATTGATAAATCCCCATGACATACTTGCACACTGACTGGGCTAGACAGCTAAGTTCAGGCTCAAGTCTGCTTCTGGTTTTAGTTTGGGGAGTAGTGGAAAAAATGGTATTTGGTGACTATAGGGAAGAAAACCATGATCGCTTCACTTGTGAAGATCTATGCATACTCTAGTTTTTATTCTTTCATCAGTTTCTTACCAATATACCACCATACTATGGAAAACTTAGGATGACTGCCTTCAAAACAGAATTCTAGTTCTGAGGAAGTCAAATTTAAAAGGGGTGCTCCCATTTTCATCACAGGATGAAAGGTACATTTCCTCACACACTTAATCTTCTTTTCATCTACAAACAGGCAGAAAAACAGACCGTGGTCTGCTTCAGAGAGTGTCAGGTTCTGCCCAATCTATCACTGAGCTAGCTTTCTGTTTTCAGGTAAACAGATCAATGAACAGTTGCATCTCTGATCTCTTCAAAATTTCTCTGGCTTTACACATGCTTCTATGAACAAGAATTTTCACCCAACAGAGAGAGACAAAGTTATCTGAGAATCAGTTTTAACCCTTCTAAAAATTCAGTGATATTGTAGAAGCCAGCAAAGTACAAGGGAAAACCCTAAAATTCAAAAACGTGGCTTTTATTTTATTGATATCAAGAAACAAGCTGAAATGCTCTGAAGGCTGGAATGGTATAAACAAGCAGCAGCAGAACAGGAGCTCATAGCAGTCAGATATACGACTCTCCTGAGGACCCCCTGGGTGCCACGGGTGAGCAGAGCACCAGGGAAGGACGTGAGGTTGGAGACTGGGTCACAGCATGCAGCAACCAGAGACCCACAGGGCAACCTACAGAGATTGCTGCCATTTATAAGTCTTAAAAGGAGAGCCACGGAGGTGCTCCTTCCCATGCAGCATCAGGAGAATGCAGCAGCGATACCCTCTTTTCTTTCTGTGTCTCCTGATTATGAAGAAGAAAAGGGCACTCTGTTGCTGTTAGTCCAAATCATATACATGCTGACCAGCCTGCCAGTGTATGTAAGACAGCTGCTAGGGGCACACAGAACTCACAGGTCAGTCTCTTCTCTGCTGAAGACATAAATCTAAGTCTCTCCTCCTGCACCAGGGCTGGTTTTAACAAAACTCAAGGAAATATAATTGGTTTTGAGGTTTCTACTCCTCTATCAAATTTAACCAAAACTGATCAACACATTCAAAAGTTATTAGGAAGTGAGTCGCAGATAGACAAACGAACATAGAGATAGAATGCAAAACTCTGTAAGCCCTGTTTTCATAGGCCAATAGGAAAATTAGAAAAATCTGAAGGATATTTTAAAATAAAATATAAGCAAACCACAGTAGTTCCCATCCACATTCAGTTTTTACAAATACTGGTATTGTTAGCCTCAAGCATTCAAAATTCTCAGTCAGATGCACATCCCTCAAAAGCCTCCTTACTTAATAATTGGGAGTATTTTTAATTGCATCTCATGGTGATAAGAGCATGTAGGTTTCTTGCTCTCAACTTGTTCTGTGCAAGTGGGATTCAAAACTTTAGAATTGCTAGAAACAAAGCTCAGAGTATGATGATCTTCAAGTTTAAACTTAGTAAAATTATGACCAAGCACAACAGCTAGTAACACTAAACTAACCAAGTTTAAGTGAATGGATAATGCCAGTTTAAACCACCTCTTCAGACATCAGCTTCAGACCTTTCTTGTTCCTCAAAAACTGAAAAAATGAAATTGTTAGTCCCATGCACAGCCATCTTATCTAACATATCAGGAACAGAGCACAGACCCATTAAATTAATTGCATTTATCTGAATAAACCTGCAGTTGACTTAGATAAATTTTTGAAGTATGTAATATACCCTACAATGCACTTTTTCTTGTTTTGAACTTGGACTGCACTATCTTCCTGTGCAGTGAACTCTCTCAATGCTTTAGCACACTCCAGATTATAAGACACTGGAAAAAGGCATGCAAAATGGGTACACATACTTTTTTTGTACTCGTTTTCTGACAATACACACATAGTTCTATCAAACTCAGTTACCATCAAAAATCAAATACACCTTATGTATTAGACATTGACTATGCCATTAAGAACCAAATGACCCAATATTAAAACTACAACCTTCCTTACCTTTGCAATAATGACTTCTTTCTTCAAAATCTTCATAGCATAGTATTTACCACTAGCCTTCTCTCGGACAAGGATAACTTTGCCAAACGTGCCTTTGCCCAGTAGTTTTAAATAGTCAAAATCATTCATTGTCTATAAGGAGCAAAGAACAACGATTAACAACTTATGCTATCCAGTTCCAATGTGCACAGAAGTATGCCTGCATATAACCAAATGCTGTTACCAATATAATAAGAACGGTTTACAAAAACAGGTACACTTCTACGATTAAGTTCACAGTAGTTAACTGTATCCTTAAACCACTAGGATATATTGTTCGATATTATTATTATAGTTCTCTACAGTCAGGTACTGCTCAGTATACTACACACACACACACACACACACACTTATTTTTACAAAGCACACACAGAACGAAGTCATAGCCTATACCAGCATTTCATGAATGCTCCACATCTAAGAAAGCTCATCAACTCATGTATTACCAGGGGCACAAGAATGTGGCCTATCAGTGGGTTTTGTGTAACACCAACCACTGCACTGATGGCTTTTTTGAAACATACATGATCCTCACTGCAATATTATACCAGCAAGACTCTACATCAGTCTTTGCATTAGAGGTGGACTTTTAAAATTTTGCATACAGATTACAATTACATGGGTTTTACATTAATCAGTCTGGCTTTGAATAGGAAGAGGTGGCAAGTTTTCCTCTTTCATGTGACTCCATTATAGTGACTGTTCAAGCATCTAGTATCACCCTAATTTTGAGGTTAACTGTGGTACATCCAAGAGCTGGTTCCACCAACAGACAATATAACTCCAGTAGGTTTATCAGCTCAACTGAAGTGTCACACACCACAAGAATATGACCAGACCATCTTAGATCCCAAAGCAGTTTAGCCACTTCCATGAGCACAAAGCTTGAGTCAATAACTGTCTTAGTTCTGCAAGTTCATTTCACAGCCAGTTTTCACACCCTATGGTTTATGCATTAGATGCAAAGATGAGGATGTAGAAAAAACAGCACAATACTGAGAATGCAATGACTGCACCGAGTCACCTTGGACTGACAGCAGGGTTCCTTTGGCCAGCTCAGGGCCAATCACTGGCTTCCACTGTGTCTTTTCGCAGTACATAGAACCATAGAATTGTTTTGGTTGGAAGAGACCTTTAAGATCATGAAGTCCAACTGTTAACGTAACACTGCCAAGTTACCACTAAACCATGTCCCTCAGCACTACATCTACACGTCTTTTAAATACTTCCAGGGATGGCGACTCAACCACTTCCCTGGGCAGCCTGTTCAAATGCTTGGTAATCATTTCAGTGAAGAAATTCTTCCAGGTATCCAATCTACTTTCAGCACGCTGTGTTACTGGCTTGGGTGCAGCACCACATAACCACATACAGACCTTTAAGGCACCCAGGAACCTTGAGGAAAGCAGTTAAAAGCTCTGAAAAACAACACATTCACATATTGTTGTTACAGCACTGTCCTGCAGTATCAATAACCTTCCTTTCTTAGTGAATAATACACCTCAAAACATTTATAAAGAGTAATTATACTCCGAGTCTCAGTTCTGCTAAGTGAAATATATTTAATCCTGCTATGTGTGAGGAAAAGAAAAAATTGTGCCTTATCTTTCATCTTCCTAGTGTCTCTTTTTATCACTAGTTGCAGTCTCAGGCAGTTTTCTTGAATACTGATACTTGTGTCTTCCACAATGGAATTAGTACTTTCCTTATCCCTACCAGAAACACCCTGAACAGTGCCTACATATCTCACACACATTCCAAGTGTAAAGCTATTGGGCATGTCCCCTGGTGTGCAATCACAAATAGTGGCAACAAAATATATTCTCTCCTGTGAGAAAGAATAAAGGGCAAAATTTCCTTCTGAAATTATCTATTCCTTTAAGCTCAAGTGCATGATACTATCACTGTGGACCTGAGGTTGCTGACAACAAACTGTGAAAATAATTTATGCAATTGCTCACTCAGAGTCAGTTTGAAATCTGCTCACTCAGGGCTACAACTGAAGTTCCATCAACCACATCAATGCTGTAATTCCTTACCTTTTTAAGTGTTCAACCCGCAACTTAAAAGCTGCAAAAAGGTCTCCAACAGACTACTTAAGGTAACATCTCGATAGCTGGATATTTCAAAGCTTTATTAAAGAGAAGATGCTTTCCATATATCAATTTTCAAGCCACATCAGCAGGAATTAAATCTTTTTCCCATGTCACGGTTGCTTGGTAGCTTCTAAGCAAAGTAACCTTGGTGAATTACATTCTTTGCTCACACATAAATGTATGTAAACATTTGCACTGATAGATCTTGTTTTGCTACCAAAACCACCTCACATCAGGAAGAACAAACCTGCATTTATCCCAGTAAGAAATATGAGTAACAGACTTCAAAGGCTCAGTATACTTTTTAGCTAAAGCAAATCCACACGAGTGAGTTCAAATGGTCAACTTTTCCAAAAACTAGTATAACGTGTTACAACTACTGATGTGTGATATAGTATGTAAAGTTGTGATCCAAATACTCTGTGGCTACTAGTAATTAATCAACTAAAGCTAAGACTTCTCAAACGTCACAGTCAGTACTTTAGAAAGTCAGGTTATCTACTTCAGCAGTGCTACAGTAACCATCTAGTAAAACCAACTGCCTTTGTGCTAAAGCAGTGAAAATTGACAAAAATACATGAAAAAGTCTTCACCAGCAAGTGTTCTAGCCACACCGCCCAAGTTGCAGAAGGCAAAGGCAGAGACTGGGAGAATGAAGAACCACCCACTGTAGGAGAAGATCCAGGTCCAGAGGAGGGCCACAAAGATGATCAGAGGGCTGGAGCACCTCTGCTATGAGGACAGGTTGAGAGAGTTGGGGTTGTTCAGCCTGGAGAAGAGAAAGCTCCGGGGAGACCTTATAGTGGCCTTTCAGTACTTAAAGGGGGTTTACAGGAAAGATGGGGAGGGACTCTTTATCAGGGAGTGTAGCGATAGGACAAGGGGTAATGGTTTTAAACTGAAAGAGCATAGATTTAGGTTAGATATTAGGAAGAAATTCTCTCCTGTCAGGGTGGTGAGGCACTGGAACAGGTTGCCCAGGGACGTTGAGGATGCCCCATCCCTGGAAGTGTGCAAGGCCAGGTTGGATGGGGCTTTGAGCTACACCATCTAGTGGAACATGTCCCTGTCCATGGTAGGGGAGCTGGAACTGGATGATCTTAAAGATCCCTTCCAACCCAAAACATTCTATGATTCTACAAAAAAATCAAAAATGCATTCAAAACACAATTCAGGCAGAAGATGAGTAATTCAGGGCAGAATCCTCTGTAGCTTCAGTCATAAGCTATCGCATTCCCCAACAAAGAATGGCCAACAGCTTTATTGAGAAAGAATACTGAGTTAGTGACCATAACAACTTATCACTTCTAACAGTCAAAAATTTATGGGATCGTAAATGGCCTCAAAGGGGTAATTTTTTCTCATACTTCCAATCTTCTTTGAGAGGTTGGATTTAGAGAGGGACCATCAGAGTCTGAATAAAACCAGCTCAGAAAAGCAGCCCTTTGCCCGCACACAGAAGAAGAATCTTGGCTCAACTGATCACAGACATGGGTTTGATGCTAAGGGCACCAAGCCAGTCAAATCGAAAGACTCATTCGCCCAAAATTTGCTTACATAATGTTCATCAAAGGAGTCATGAATCTAGCTGCAAGCTCAGTGAAAACAAGTTAAAAAACGTATGTATATTTGCAAGAGGAAGGTAATAGCTTTGCAAGATTTTGAGCCGTGGCTTTAACAGCAGGTTATGGCAGTAGTGCTAGTTCTAAGAATAAAGTCTCCTGATGCTCTCGTTCTTTAGAAGATCAGCAGAAGGCTCAGAGATGATACGCAGTGCAGGGTAACTCAAAAGTTTGCCAAAGAACACAAGACCTTGGGAGATAAAAACACAGATGCCACAGCTAAGGGTGTACTGAAAACTGGTGGAAAAATTGAAATACTTCCTAAACCTGAGGGATGTTGGTAAGCAAGTTTGCAGGCTCCCATAGGATTGGATTCTTTCTCCTTGATGATTTTACCATCTTTTTCATTCCTACCCAACTCTGAGGATTGAATCTTTTTTCTCATTACATTACTTTTTGGTTTCCTCTGAAAAATCTATTATTCTTTACTCATTTTGCATCCTGCAAAACAAATTTGTAAACAAAGTAAAAGCAGTGAAGCTACAGGATACTGCACTAACCAAAGAACCATATGACGTTCATCCTTCTGTAAAAGCCTGTTTACTCTCCTATGGATGATCTGTTCAAGAGACTACACCCTACTACAGGTGTTGAAAATTCCTACCAAGGAAATAATTTTTAAAAATTCCTAATTTGCACAAAGATTACACCACTCGGAGTTTTCATCTGAGTTCGTCAGGAAGAAACTCCACTTTCAAGGAATAGTACAGTAAGAAATAAAAGCTAAGAATTTCTAGTGCTCTGAAATTTATGGATGCTATTAGTGTAAAACTTAAGTGGCACATTGATACCATTAAAAAAAACTGCAAAAAAACCAAAGTGCTTTTGGTTCTTCTAGCTAATCTGGCCAGGGACGTTGCTGTCATGCCTGTTCAAATCAAGTCCCACATCCTAAAGACTGTTTTCTTCGTAAACCTTTTGCTGCCTTTTTAGAGAAGAACAGGCCTACTCCTCTCTGTCTTGTTTCTTAATTTGATTATGCTCCTGTACTCATATGTATACCATCTGGTGCATGCACAAGCAAAATTCGCCGGGCTTAGATGTAAAATCAGGTGACAAAACAAGCTTGTAGGACACATTGTGTAAAAAAACCCTGAAATGGAAAGAAATCCGATACCAAAAAAAAGGCAATAAAAATGCATTGAGTTGTTGTAACTGAAATAGTTCTGATTGTATTAACAACTACAAAAGCTTAAACAGAAGCTTTTCAGAAACATTTCTACAAAACAGAAACAGTTCAAAAAAATATTTTTTTCCCAATTTCAATTAACACCGAGGGAGTGACAACACCCCATCATTATGGTCACTTAGTATTTTTGATTCCAAAAACTTCTGAGAATCTTTCGCTAAAGTCTTCCAACAGTTAGAAACCTGCAGTGGGATTTTGAGTTTTGCCAAAAAAATATTCTTGCTGTCATCAGGATGCTCTTCACTGGCTACAGAAATTCCATTCTGCTCTATTATTAGGTGTTGAATATCAACAATATTCATTTCAACTTTGTTTTGTAGAGTTTGCTTTTGGCTTGTTGACAAAGCCATTTAATACTCTGCAGCACTGCACATGCACTGTCCCAGCACCTTATTTCAGCGTTTCTTAACGCATAAGCAGCACAACAGAAACAAAGCTGATCTTCCTCCTCGTCCTGTTCCCACAACCTTTTTTGTTTGGCAAAATGGACTGCACTGTGAACAAGGAAAGCATACATTCCAGATAAACTACTTCTATTAGACAGCATTAATTTTGACACCTTGAAAATGCTTGTTGTTATGCAGTGGTTCTGTACTCCACTAAGAGGATACACAGGCTTGGAATAGTGCTCAGATCTTTAACAGAGCAAACCCAAATCCGTTCCACGTAATCGCACTGCCTCTCAGAAAGGCTGACACATCTCGAACGCTGCCTCTGTCTTGCTGTCACCATATTTTACCCTGGAGCACAATCATTAAGCATCTATGCCACAAGGCTAAAAAAGTTCAATGTCAACCTGACAATGTATAAGAGTATTGTTACAGCTGTATATAATTAGTTTTTACCTTTTTCTATAGCAGAAAAAGGTTAGAAAATTGCATAAAATGAAAGCACATGAAAGAACTATGTTTGCACTGCAAACTCAAGTTCTCAAAAGTTAGGACATGACAGAACTAAGATTTCCTATGACACCTTTGTGATATTCACAAGGGTATAGTTTTCAGCCACTGATTTTTCTGTGATTCTTACTTCATATAGTGCAACGAACAGAATGTGTTCTATGAGTAAAGGCACATGTTCACTACTTCTTTTCTTTGTTCATCATCCAAAGGCATTCAGTTACATTAGCCATAAGACTATTTTGCTCTGTCAGCAAACTTCCACTCAGTTTTCCACAGGTTTCACTTCTAGCTAGAAAGAATGAAGCCAGTCCTATAGAAACAGGTTATTATTTCTCATGCAGTTTCAATGCATTTCTTGAGTCGTTGCAATCCTATATAGTAAATGAGAGACATCCACTTCAATGATCCGTTCTTCAAGAGTAGTCTGTACTTACAGAAACACAAAACAAAATGGAAACACAAAATAATAAGCAAATTTTTGTGTGGCACTGAATCTTTAAAACATGCTCTTAGGTGTGTATTTATCCTGTTGACTCTGGAGATACAACTACAAGTATGTTATAGCCAGCAATGTACATATTCCTACTTAGGGCAAAAGCTCTGAAGGACCGCAAAAAAATAAAACACTGTTTTCTCTCACCTCATTGAAAACTAAAGCAGAGTTATGTTCCCAGATAGCAAAAACCAAGGTCATTAAAAGCCAAATCCTGCTAGCCTTTCTCATGCAAATTATCTAATTTGTACTGGGTATTATTTGCATAAGAAAGGGGGCAAATCTACTTGTCTAAAGAAAATAGTTTATTACCATACTTCTAAAAGAGTAAACAAACAAAAAGGAAAAGATGAAAATAATATTTGAACAATAAACAGAACGCTAACATGTGCCTGAATGGTTGAACATTGTTTTTCAGATGTGCTGTATCAGACAGCACACAAATAAATAAAACTAGAGCAGTTCACCTTTATTGAAATAAAACAAATAAGTACTTTTATGCCTGTAATACACTGAAATTTATGTAGAAATACTACTCCCTGTATATGGTTTTACCCAACTAAACCGTTCTACAGAAGTTGTTTACATATTAGTCTTGTCAGGTTTTTTTTAATGTCATTACCTTTCTTTTATGATGGGTTGTGGAAGCATCCATCTCTTCTTCTCCTATATTGTCTATCTGTGAAGTTGGACTACAGTTCATCCTCTCTTCTTCTTGCCTCTGAAGTCTGTCTGCTACAGCCTGGATTGCTTCTGTCCATTCTTCCCTATCATGAACAAGCCAACATCCCTATTAGAAACTCATAAAAGACATCCAAATAAATGGTTTATAATGTTTTTCACACGTTATATTGCTTCAATGTTCAATTATCATGTCACAGAGCAGAAGACTCACATAAATTAATCACTTCAATTTCCTTCCAAATTCTGCATTATGTTAAAGGTGGTGAAGTTGAGCAGCATCAAAAAGGACCACTGCACTGTTAATTTCCAGAATTACCAGTGTCTGATTTTGTAAATATTTTAATAGTGCAAACTTGAAAACACTTCCTCCAGGTATAATACAGCTCGGAGAATAGAACATCATCTCCTATCCGATAGTATCTGATAATAACTTGCTATTTTAAGAGACTTTTTTGCTATTCCCTCTCCCTGCGAGACATTTTCACAGAAAATAAGTAAGATGTATTAAACCATGCCATGTGTTCAATTCTTTGTCTGTCTTCAAATTCCCCTGAAAAAGAGGCCCTCAAAGATAATTAAATTCCTATAAGCATCATAAAAACTAGCAGCTGCATGGAGGGGCAGGCCCAGATGAGGGTTTCCATGGAGGGACAAGCAGGGGCAGCTGAGCTCATGGCTACTCTGCGTGCTGTCTACCCAGCACAGATACACCAGCCAGCCCATCAGCATGCCATAGACCCACAGCAAGTGCAGTACCTACTGCCTTTTGCTCAGCCAGCTATGGATACGGGAGAAGTGCAGTGGTATTAGAGAATGCAGTATGAGGTACTACATTGCACATACAGAAGAAAGATAGGGTGGAGAAACAGTACCAAGGCAGAACACAAAAATTCTAAGTGACTATACTAATGAAAGAGAAACAACAGAAAAAGCAAAGTCGTTGGTTATTTATTGATACAAACAATATGAATAAAATCACAGTATTAGTCTCAACAGGACAGATGCCCACAGTGGGAAGAGTCAGTGCATCTAACCAGAGACACAGTATAGAACATTTTAGCAAGGTACATCATCCTATTATCTCCTACATACTTTTGGTGCATTAAAAAAGTTAATTCTTAAGAGTTTGTGTATGCTTACTGAAACAAGAAAAACTAATAAGCAAATATAAAATGAATTATAACAAACATACTGCTTTCTGTACCAAAAAAAGGAGCATATTAGGAGGAGTAAAAGGAAAATTTATGACAGTGAGACTGGAAAATATTTCAGTGCAGGCTTCTATTGTTCAAAACTTAACACTTCAGAGACGTATCATGACATAGTTTTGGCTTATTTGAACACATTCATCCCACCTACTCACCGGCAACTCTTACACTAGCTATGCTCAGACAATGTTTTACAGAAGCTGACTTATAAATTCTTCAAATAACAGTTCAGATGTGCTCAGAATGTCAGAGTTCCAAGTGCTGATCATTGTGCGGTCCCAGCAGAGACTGTGCTGAGGCTTCTGCGTAAACACAGAAAGCAAAACAAAAATAAAACCCTCACCGTTCCTCCGGAGTGTCTACGTGGAATGTCCTCTCTATGACAGTGGTCCACTGAAGACATCTGATAATGAATGTGTTTGGCTTCGGTCGCTCTGTCTTCATTAGCTGACATTCTAGAGAAATACATAACATTGCCTTTTTTATACATCGCCAGTTAACAGGTGAAGAGGAAATAAAATTATGTGGGTAAAATACATATAGCTTATGTATACCTATACAGCATGTATCCAGCATGTGTAAGGAAATACGGAACAGCAATATAGCCATGGGCTTGAACAAAAGGTAGCAAGTAAGAATCATAAGGTGAAGAAAGCAGTCAGAGAAACTGGCAGAACTTGTACTGTTGCCCATATAAAGAATGTGATCTCCATTTGCAAACTAGGTCTGTGTTATGAGGGTAAGAAGAGTATTAGATCCCGGATTGCTCTAGTATGCCAAGGTAACAGCAGTAGCCACAGGCACATTCTTCCATCTGTACCAGGCAGGAGGAATATGACATTTTCCCTTCAATGGTAATCATGCCACAATTACCCAAGCCACTGTCACTTCAGGATTAGATTTATTGTAAAATACCCTATCTGAGAAAAAATTCAGATGTTGAAACTAGTCTGATTATTAAATATAGAATAACCCCACACACACCTCCAGCGGGGCTGCCCTAGGAAATCATCTAGTTCTTTTTGTGCCCCAGAGCAGAATCAGGTCTACCTATGCTACTTCTCCTAAGTATTTCTCTAAACTCTTTCTACAATCCCCGAAAAGCAGTAATTACAAAACCTCTGTAAGCAAACTATTCCATCCAACTATAAGGAAATTATTTACTTTTATAGTTGAAAGATTTTTCCTAGCATTTAATGCAACTGTTCCTATAATTTAACCATATCGTTTCTTGTCCTATTGACTAATTTATTTTCTCTTTTCAGCAGCTACCCCTTTTAGATAGTTGAACACTATTTTTCTCTCTTCAGCCTTCTCTGGCCTAAATCAGTTCAACCAATCTGTCCTCAAAGGTTGTGCTTTCGGATCCAAAATCTTCTTTGTCACACAAACATACAGTAGACTGCCTATTACTCCTTTGTCACAAGACCACAACACTGGTAATTCAGGCAACAGTTCAAAGAGAGTGTGTATTAGATTTTACGATGTAGCACACTGAACTAAGCATTACATATGCAAAACACTGACCTACTAGAACTCTTTATTCATGCAAACATATTTAAAGATTTTGTGAAGTTAGGGTTACTCTGTCAAAAGTGTAATTTGTTTTCTGGCAGCTACCACAGAATAGACACGAACATCACATCTCATGTTCTGGAATGCTATCATTCGTTCAAAGTTGATCCAGATCAAATGTGTGACTTAAAATGATTTATCACATTCACAAATCAATCAATAATGAATATGGCAACAGAATTCCTGTCCACTTACGATCCACAGTAACTTCTTTTTGGTAGAGCTACCACCTACCAGTCGACCCACACCTTTTACTGATGTAGTTGACTATTCTTTAGCATAAAACCTTGCACTTACTCTTGGTGAAGTACATTTTCTTTATTCCAGTTAATGTCAACGCTTTACAAAAGTTATGTTGTATTACATGTACCACGTCACAAGGCATACTATTCTTTCACAGAAATAAGTTATATTGGCTTGACATACTTTTTCTTCACAAATTCAGGGTCCTGAAACCTCAACTATCATCCACAATTTTACAGGAATGTGTTATCTCCAAGGAACTGCACCAGACTGAGCAGATTTCTAAACACCCAACACATCTAAGTACCCTCTACCCTGCTTTTGCTTTCTCTCTTACGCCTTTGTTGCCGGTGTTAATTGTACAAGATGCATACTCATAGATGACCTTCTGAAATGCGTATTACTAGCTCATAACGAGCTTAAAGCCTTAGTTCAAGGCACTGATTTGTATGCCCGAACACCTAAACAATTTGGGACACAATTATCAAAGAAATGGCCTCTGTCTCCATGATATAATGCCACAGCAAATATCAGCAGACTTACTTGTACGGGACCATTTGTAATACAGGCATGAAAGAACTGATATTAGGGGGGTCTTTGTGAGGATGACTTGATTTAAGAGCTTTCATGCATACTGCAATTTTTTTATTTGAAAGAGCAAAGAAGTGAGTATGTCTGTTGACAGGATTTTTTCCTGCAGCTTAGCAGAACACCTCAGAAGCTTGACAGACACATGTATAAAAAACAAAAGAGGAATAAATTAAATACACAGGTGTGTATTCTGTGATGCATAAACCTATGTATTCTCCATACGTCCATAAATTATTATGTAAGTCAGACTTCTCACTGGTCAAGGAGATGACATTACATTTAACAAACCTGAATATACTGCGGAGACTCAAAAGAGAAATAGTAATCCAACCTCACGGCGCTTATAAACTCAGCTAGGTCTTGGATGGGATGAGTCATCCTCAACATTTAGAGGAAAGAGCTACAGCAGGATGGACACAGGAAGAAGGAATTTAACACAACAGCTGGAAGAGGAACAAGGAGGACAGTAGTAGATGACAGGAACTTGGGGAGCATGATGAAGTAGAGCTGCTTAGGATACTTAACCAAGCTTGTAGCTGTGTGCAAGTATTATTCATGAGATCAAAGAAAACCCCATCTTCAGGGATACAGTTGAAGTCCAAGTTATGATCATGATGATGGTGAGACTAGGATTAACAGGCTATTTGTTTTCTTAACTTCCTTAGCTGTAGCTGTAAGGAATGTGTCAGGCTACCTTCGTAACAGAGGAGACTAGAAACAGTCTGCTCTAAGATTACCTCATCTTACTCCTGATGAAACCATCCTCTCATCTTTAATCCTTCACTCTTCAATCACGTAGACTGAAATTTTCTTTGCTGGGTGTCTGCCTAAAGCTGCACACTGCTGGAAAATACTACTTTTTGGAGATGAGACTTAAAACTTGGCAAACCAAGACCTTTGATATCCTTTTAGTATTCCTGTGAAAATGTAAGGCATCTGTCTACACTAAGTGTGGGAGGCATAAGAGTGTAGTGGGAGGAGGGTAAAAAACTACGATAACAATTACTAAAGCACAAAATCTTTGAAAATCTAAGCACTGAGTATAATCGAGAGGTTACAGCTATCTCCCCCCTCTACACCTGCTAAATGCAAAGCTCTTTCTCCTATATTTATAATGCCTCATCCTATTCCTCCGACAATATGAAAAAAGAAACTACCTCGTTGAGGCAAAATCCAATATGGAAAGATGGCATCCAACAAGTTATTTACAGAAGAGATGTTGGGAACAAAAGACTAGGGAATAAAGGGAGAAGAGTGGAAATGGGACAGGAAAAAAACTGGAACCTGCATGAGAAAGGAAAACTTGGGGGGTAGCTAGAGTATAGCTAAACTAGAGTAGCTAGTTTAGGAGAAGGAAAGGAAAAGAAGCTGCCAGGGACTGTGTTAGGGGAATTTGAAGGCAAAAAGGTACAGAGTAAAACCTGCAGAAAAGTCTGTACGCATTAAAAAGCACATCCTCTCCAGTGCCTGTAATGGAGCCGAAGATTTTGAATTTCGCCATTCATTTTCTCATTGCAAACACATACAAAAATGCATACGTTAAAATGGCATTAATTTAAGTTGCCAACTCAAACACATAAAAATAGGAACTAACAGAATTAAGCCTGCCTATGTCCAAATGTTATTTATAATCTGGTCTTTACCTATATATATAGAGTACACTATATATATTATAATAAATATATTGTATATATTAGTATGTACATTATGTAAATCTGTATCTGATCTATAGATGCATTATTGGTACTATCTACATTAATTTTTTCAGACAGTCTTTAAAGTGATGA
The DNA here is from genome assembly GCA_013397275.1 of Burhinus bistriatus. NCBI lineage: Eukaryota > Metazoa > Chordata > Aves > Charadriiformes > Burhinidae > Burhinus > Burhinus bistriatus. The sequence continues at coordinate 872,607 of VYXH01002036.1, forward strand.
TGTGCATTATTAACAAGAACAAAACATATGGATGCATGTACTAAGCTCTGCAACTACCAAAGAGTATTTACCCTCTGAGTTTTCATTACAGGTGAATAACTAAATCAATTAAAGGTAATAAAAAATACCTTAGCAATTGAAAATGGTACTGAAAACATAAAAAAAACCAAAAATGCCATTTCACTATCACTGAAGGATGCTATTGAAAAATAAAAACTAGTAAAACTTAATTTTTAATATTCTGTTAGAAGTGGCTAAAGATTTAACTTCCTTGTGGAAGGTTAAAATTGAGTATGTTCGTATCCTTCCCTTCTGAAGAAAAAAAAGTTTCAGAAAGAAGTGGAGAACCAATGTATTTCTAAAAGTGGTGTGCTACACATCCTTCTCAAGTAGACAAAAGTAACTGAAGTCTGCTGATATTTAGTACACCCACATGCTTCATGTGCTGCTGTATACAAATGTACGGGATAAATAACATTCCTGTCATGATTGCAACGTGAATAAAAACTTGTTTGTAAACGTCTTTCACCTACAGCTAGGGGAAAAAAAAAGTCTATTAAGACAAATAAGTACTCTAATACACAGTTCCTGCTAATTACCAAAATATTTTTCCACTAATCACTGGAAAAATCATAGTAGTTTTAGACAGGGAGAATCGTTTGGAAACTACAAAAGCACAGAAGAATGAGTGAAACTGGCTACTGAGAGCTGGCTCCAAACACTCGAGTGATAGTTGGGTCATTACCAAGAGTAGAGAACACTCTACCATAATGTCTTCAAGTTTGCTACTATACATAAACATATGTAATTAAAGGGCTGAATCTCAACTCAAAACAGTTGGAAGTCTAAATTATCATTCAAAAAGATGAGTAAGCCAGTAAACAGACAGACTCAACTTTGTGTTCTTGTATGCTAGCCATCTACAACTTGAAATTACACACTTTAATCCTAAAGCTTTCTGTCTTGCTGGGATTAAACATCGGTCATGAGAATTTTCCTCTTTAATATTAGAGGGGATGAAAAACCTTGGGGGAGAACACTTGTTCAAAGCAGCAAAATACAAAATCAGTAACAAACTGACAACTCCATTCCAACAAGTCTGTAGCACTCGTTTGGCCATTTTTGGATCTATACAGCAAATGGAAAATGAAATAAAACCAGTATAAAGAAACGCAATGGATGCTTCTCACGTATTGAACTTCTCTTTTTAAAACAACAACAACAAAAAAAAAGCCAGGTACATACCAGAGGTTAACTTCTTTCTCCACATCCACAAACAATCTGACAATTCTAAAATGTTATTTTCAAATAACTGCTACTATCTAAATAAAGTAGTTATGCTAGTTAAACTCTCCTGAGCAACTCTAACTACAAACTGTATTTCAAAACGTTCTGTTTACTTTACACCATTCTGAACCACAGATGACAAAGTTTGCTTGAAGCTGTAATTACTCTGCAAAGCTGGGAAGCCAATTAGAGGGCCTGAAACCTGCCAGTTCCAAAAAAAAAAAAAGCACAGATCATCTGTTCAGATTTTATTAAAAAGTTTAAAGTTTGAATTCTATAACTTTAACCATATAATCACCAGCATTCTTTTCCCTCAATATATTCATTCAGCATACAAAATAGAAAGAACCCTAATACCATTTTATTATTTCAAATATGGAAGCTTTCAATTTCAGCAGAATTTGTTGATATGGCTAGACAAGAATACTAAATACACAAGCAGCCATAAAAAATTGCACTAAAAAATGAACAGAAGGTTGCATATTGGAAAAATTATTTCTAATATACACTGAGTTTTAGCACAAAAGATGACTTCCTGTGATTATCATATGATATAAAAGAAATAGTATCGAACCACTGCTTGCATTGTTTACAATATATGCACTTTTAAATACACAGAGTGCTACCTATATACAGATATCTATACCCACCTATGTGTCTATTTATTTGCATTACAATTTAACTTTGATTTCTTATTCTTCTCTTGGTCTTTCCTTCACAAGATAAACCCTTTTGTCCCAACCTTTGCCTATTCAATTGCTACTCCCATTTTTTCTTTCTCATGTCAAAATTTAATTAACACATTGCTTACAAATATCTTTTTGTATTACTGCTACTCTGCACTCCAAATCCACACTTTTCTCTGATGACCTTTTTTGTTAGACAAGTAGCAGAACTAATACACCATTTTCATAACATTGAGACAGATACACGTGCTGTTGCTCACATACATATGAAAAGCCATGGCTTTTACATATATGTACAAATATAGGTGTACGGACATACCCCTCCACACACCCTTAGGTTGGTCCTCTCTCAATTCTCCCACTTGTTTACCTACTCCCTACAGAAAACCTACTTTTCTGAGGCTTTCCAAAAGGCTGTGTCCTTTCTCACTACATTTTATCTATGGGGAGTATGACCCTAAAAATAAGTTTGGCCACACAGAGATTATGCGAACAATTTAATTTCACTTCTTTGGTCCCAACAAAGGAAGTTTTCCCCTAAAAATGTCATCCTCAAAACTGCTGAACAGATAATTTTTCTCCATTGTCCCTTTGATCATATCACTCTTCTCTTTGCATTCCTCATTTCTTACCCAGCTCTATCACATCAAATATAGGTAGCTTTTCAACATAGTCTGTCCCCACAGCCTACCCTCATCCTTGGTATCAGTATCAAAATGCCACCCATCCTTCTACTGTTCCAATTTCAGCACCATTTCTCAAAAGCATTTCTAATTTCTCTCTGTTTGCTATACTGGTTCTCTTTTAAATCCTCGTTAAAACTCTCCTTCATCATGTCTTAGAAAAGAGTTGGGAGGGAAGAAGGGAGAGATAAAAGAATGGAGAAGAGAGTAAAAATCTAACCTTGACAATGGATTAGTTGTTGATGCGCTGAGACCACTGCCTGTACTACAGGCTAATACTGTCTCATTGTTTTCTCATACTCCCCCCATCTGTTTGCATCCATCTGCTGTCCCTTGTTTTATATTTGGAATTTTAGCATTTTGGAGCAGGGACTGACTTTTTGTTCTGTATGGGTAGAAATCCCACTTCTGTGGGGCTTGGCTCATGACAAGTACTTGTATGTGCTTTGATGATACAACATCATATATGACTACACAATAAACACAAAAAACTTAATTATATTCCTTGAAGCTGAAAAAGATCATCCTTGATGCACTTCATCATGCTAGAAAGTCTTTTATTTCCAACATTCCAAACATTACTAAAGTAGCAGCCATTTCTTTCTATCATTGCAACTAGTTTGTTAGTTGCCCCTTCACGCTAGAGGGAGAACAAAAAAAGGAGATCTCCGCATGTTATTGTTGGGTTTTGCCTGGAGTTTAGTTTGTTTTCACAGAACGCAGTAAAATTATACATTCTTCTCTGTCTGTCATGCAAACACCCCAATTTTATTTATGCAACTGGATGTATCACACCAGCATAAAAACTCTCAGACCTGGCTATAAACATCAACTCTGACCTGCCATGCTCATACCAGGCCCTCTCTATTTAGAGATTATTGGAAATTGCAGTATGCTATACTGGTCTCCGAGAAAGCACTGTCCATTAAAATGGAAGGATGAGACCAAGGAACTCATTTTCATTTATGACCCAAACCAACAACTGAATCCAAGCTTCTAAGTCAAATGATAGAATACCAACTATACCACCTACAAACCACTGATAAAGTAATATGAAAGCCTCCCAAAGAAAATTACTGGTCCACTTTTCCAGAAAGCTAAACATTTCCCCATCCAACACAGACAGTAATATTGGTTATACACATTAAATTTGTGTTCGAATTTCCATATATGTATTTGCATATGCAGTACATCACACATACATTGCCTTTTTCTCCCCACAAGTATTTTCAATGTTGAACAAACATTATTTATTCAATTGCACCATTATTATTATGGAATAAAATGACTACTGTAATTATAAGTATCTACAGTTACATGCTATCTTTGGGTTCATGTCATCTGGTGTTGTGACAACTGAAAAAAAAAAAAACTGGGGACTTTAAACTTAAATCTCATTGAAAAGTTAACTGTGGAGTTGCACGCGAGGTCATGTCTAACATGAAAGTATTTTGATGCATAATTTACTCTCACTTAAAACATACATGTATATTTTCCTACCCATTTCTTTAGAGAGTCTTTTCAGAATTCTTTATAAACCCAACATTATTCCCCTGAAACATTTCTATTTCCATGTCTTGAACATTTTAAAATCCTCAAAATAATAAAACCTTGTCTCTGGCCCACTGAAAGATTAAGACTAGGAAAAAGTAGCACAGCTTCTCCATTTAGAATAGCCAAGGTTCATTGATAATCATTTCTGCAGAGAAAAAAAAAAAAA
>VYXH01002036.1:877012-891529 GCA_013397275.1 Burhinus bistriatus
AAAAAAACAAAGGAAAACACGTTATAAAATGTTACCTTCTCACAATAACTAGAATCCACTTTTTCTTTTCAAAGACAAGAAAAACAGGGTAGCTGTATCACAGACTGCTTAGAAAGTACTATCTTTCGAGATACGATAGAAATTCCAGGTGACATCATTTTTGGCGAAAGCTCAAAGGCTACTGCGAAGGGATACAGCTCTTCCCAATTATTCCCTATGTAAAGATCAAAATAAAGGCAAAGGGCCAATTCTTAGAGATGTCTCATCCCAAATGTACTATGTTATTACCTACATACTCATTGCATATGTGGGAAGTATTTTTTTATCAGTAAAGCCCCATATGCTCTTTAAGTAGAATTGAAGCAACTGCCTCTTCTTCCCTACTCTGCTTTCTCCAATAATGATGACCATCAAAGATCAAGGTGTTTTTCACAAAGCAGTGTTGATTCTACTTAGCCAACACTGGACCATTTAAAACCAGCACTGTGAGGCCACGTTGGGGTTTTGGGGTTTTTTGGTTTGGGTTTTGGGTTTGGTTTGGTTTTTTTTTCTTTTGGGGAGGGGGGGGAGTGGAGCAGCACTGAGGGTATACATCCTTTTACCCAGAGTACTAGTTTTGTTCCAAAGAAACATAATGGAGTTTTAAAATCCAGGACATTTTTTTTCAGGTCTCTGCCTGTACAGAGAAGTTGTACCAATCGAATCGAAATTATTTTTAAACTGGTTCTGACTGCATAAATGCCTAAGCAAAAGCAATTTACATCAACATATTTTGTTTTGCAGTTGAAGTGGGATAGGAATGCACAGCCACTCAGTCAACCAAGAGTATGTCTTCAAGCTACAATAGCTTGATTACTTGCAACGGCTTGTCTCTACCTGAAGAGAGTTAAACTGATTTTGAACCAGCTAGTTCAGGTAAGCTCACAATTTTGAATTTACCTCTGAAAACCAGTATCAACCAGTTTTAAGTTTCCACAACAAATTATTTCCCACTAGTGTAATTACATCATCTTTAAGTGCATGGTTAGATACCACAGGACAACTTTTTGTGAGCCTAAATGTCAGGGGGATGAGCATTAGGGAACAAAAAGCATACTTCAGATACACAGCTCTCTGAACTGCCATGTTAAAAAAATGACTCTGTTTGGTATAAAATAAGCTGGCTCCACAGGAGAGAAACCAGAGTGATTCCTACACACTGTCCAGTGTCACCAGATCTGGCTGATTTATTCACCCCTGCAACCTTGTGGCAGCTCCGTAGATGCGGTGTGGGGTGGTCATCACTGACTTTCTCACATGCCCGAACGCAGGAGAGCAGCAGCCATGGGGAGGCGAAGCCCCTGCCTATGACACCGAGGGGCCAGTCCCGTATTCCCTGCTGGCGCTCAACTCCATCCAGTCCCTCTCCATCATACTCTTCAGTCAACTCCGCCTCATCTTCAGGGACATACTGAAGCTCCAGAAACAGAGATCAGCCACCCCTATCTCAGGCTCACGTGGTTCCCCTGCATTTTGGGTGGCCAGCAATGGGCTGAAGCATGCATGCGCTGCCTCAGGCTCTCCCTCTCTATGTAAAGCTTGTACCTGTTTACATGTCCACTTCCCAATGCCTTCCCCCCACATTTCCTCCCAGATCACCCCAAGGAAAAGGGATGGCCTCTGAACACTTCATCCTGTGACAAAACATCACCTGATGAGAAAGGCTTTATTAACAAAGACGTATTTAGCACTGGAGGCACTGTTAGCAGTATGTAAAATAACTTCATTCTCTCCGGCCTTCCTGCCATTCCCGATGGAGTACACAGATGACACAAGACCAGGGAGAGAGTAATGCTGAAGTGTGGGACTTTAAAGTTACCTTGGAAGAGATCAAGAGACACTCTAGGGGAAATGACACTATGCCTGGGAAAGAGCCTTCTGCAAAAGTAAGCCTGGTGTCGCAGGAGTGGAAGGCAGCAGACACTGGTGGGAAAATATCTGTATGATGGAAGTAACTACTTTGACAGAGCTGGATACAGAACAAGTATCATACAAAGCAGAGCTGTGCACACTTTCCAATGTTCAACTCCAGCAGCACTTTGAAAATAATACCGCAGCCTTGGCCTTTCCTGCTTAAATAACAAGCTGTAAGCAAGAGCCAAAGATGTCTATCATTTGGAGAGCAAAAAGTAGACTGAGACCACACTCTCACTTTACAGATAGCTACAAAGATTACATGAAGATAGGACTGTAAAGACATATCTTTAAGTCCCTGCCAACCTAATCAAGATGGTATTAACAGTGATCTCACACTCCATCTGCCTGGCTAGTAATTTATGAAAAATGTACTTCACTACTACAGGAAAAATATGTTGCACTGCTTGTGGCCGCGAACCTACTGCAGCAGCCCAGGAACTCTTGGATCAGAGGCTGTGCGACCAGCTCTTGACATTTACCAGGTACTGCCAAGGAGATCGGATTCATTCATATATTGGTTTTCTTTCTTTGTTTGTTTGCCCTACTGACGATCTCATCTTCACACACATAAAATAGCTGATGAAAAACTTACAGTCCTTCGCAATTTAGAGTGTAATATCATAATGCTTTATATTTTCAACTTTTCCATGTGACATGTAATTTTGTACTTCTTACTTAAGATCAAACATAATCTATTTAATTAAAACCAAGTTAAAAACTGGAATCTTATCCAAACATTCTGAATCTAGAAGACATTTGGCTTTTCATCCTGTGAATTCCACATAGGTACTTCACTTAACTTTATGGGATTCCTTTTATGGGTGAAAAATCTCCCTATTCTTGCACTGATCAGCAATCATTTCTGATTAAATGACTCCTTTTCCTGCCAGAAAACAGACAAACTCATCTTGCTTACCAAAAATTTATTTCTTCAATAAATATTGCATGCCTGTTCCTTTAGCTTACATTTCCTAAGAATCAGACCTATAGGGCTTGCTAGTTGCAGAAAGGATTTGGGGTTTGTTTTTTGCTGGGGTTTGTTTGGGTGTTGGTTTTTGGGGTTTTTTTGAGGGGGGGGAGTGTAGCAGTGGTGATGGTATCATTTTGGAAAACAATATTAGATCGTCCAACTTCCAGCAAGGCAAAGTTCAGGGGCAGCATTCTAATATCAAAATTACTTAAGATGACCTCTGGGTATCAAAACAAAAAAACCCCACCAATATCAACACACTGGAATTAATTGCTAATTACGCATTTCTTAACTTAGCAGAACTATCGTTTGGATCATCCTTCTAGTTGCTGTAGCAAAGGAAGACTAGATATGCAATAAAGAATATGGTAAAAGCAGGACAAAAACCCCTACTGTAGTTCTACAAATGTTCTTTCTGCTGTAATTTGTAGGAAAAGTATCTAGGAAACTACTAACTGCTATAACTGTGTAGGTTAGGATATTCAGAGTAATAACTAAGGAATAAGGGCCTATGACCCAGTCAATTCCTACTCATATGAACCACTGAAAGACATCATGGTCTTTTATGCTGAATAGCAACAAGGCAAAATGAGCCTCTAATATTATTGAAAGGCTTGCATGCTCAGTATAATTGGTAAGATTTCTGTCACAATCAGAATATGCAAAGTTTTCCTCCTCTAGTTGTGGGACAAGACATGGGCTTGGAGTATGAGATTATTTTCTTACCAAATAAAATACCCAAATTACTCTGTATACAAGGGCTGATTCAATCTCAAGAACAATTTTATCAAGAAAATAGGTAAATTCAGGCTGAGTAGCATTTCTTCCATCTTCAGCAACGCAGACGAAGGGAATACTTTCCCTAAGTACACATGCTCTTCTGGCTCCAATAGTCCTCTACAAAACTAAACACCGCCATTTATTGCATTGCAGTATGCTAAGACAATTTTGAAACAAACTGGGTACATTTTCTTGTGTTCCTTTGAAAGTTTCTAGCTATGATATCCACAACTTATACTCCGGAAGATTTTTTGCCCCCTTAGTTTTGCTCCTCAAATACTTTCATTTCTGTTCAGAAACACTCTTCTACCAATCTCACTTTGTCAGCTGAAAAACCTACAGATTTGTCTTTTAGAAACATTCTTGGAAAAAAAGAAATCAAAATGTCTTCACTTTATCCAACAGATACACACTTTGTAGCTTTGCTAATATATGCAAATTGTCTGATTGCTTGAAATTACTGATTAACCAGGCTGGAGAGCTGATTACCTGATTATCCAAGAGAAAAATAATTTAGCATGATTTTGTGTCATTTGACAGTCTAGATAATTTTCTAATTAATTTGAGTTTTCAAGTGAATTCAAAGATAGTACTGAAAAAGAGAAAAGAGGTCAGAATAAAGGTAAGCTTTCCAGGAATTTTCTTCTTACAACAATTATTTGTCAAATGTTATTCTTAGTTACAGACACTTCAGACACAACACACACAAAAACGAGAACTTAGACTTCCGAAATATTCAAAACCAAACCCACAGTAAAATCTTCAATGCTCTTGTAAAGATATCTTGTAGAGCTGGACATAAGATTAGTAGTGCACTAGTCTGACACACGGCATCAAACTTCCAGTGTTTCCAATGAATTCTCAACTACATGTGAAGCAGTACGTAGTAGATACTTTGTCAATACGCTGAGAGAGTAATAAAAACTGGAAATACGTACTTGCCACTGAAAAGTTGTTGAGTGGATATGGAAGATCCACATCCTGGGGCTTCTCCTTATAGCCTATGAAAGACCCATCTGTCTTTAGCAGGAAATATCTTGGCCGCCAGTTTTTTATATATTCTCCTAAAGAAGAAAAAAAAAATGCTCATTAGTCCTGTAGGAAAAAAGCTTTATATTAAAAACCATAACATATTACCGGTGTCTAATATTAATTATACCAAAATCTTTTCAGATGGTTTCAATTTACAGAGGAAACTTTGACTCCCTCCAAAAGAAGAGAAAATGGAATTGCAGTGCTAAGCCTGGACTATACAATGATGCCTCTAGAATAAGAAGCCACAAGCACTGTATACTAATATCCTACAATTCTAAATTTTATCACAATATACTTCTCAAAATCCTCCATCTTTACACCTGTAAACAGTTCAAGATTTGCTGCAGGCAAAAATAAGCACTGCAGCTGGACTTTTCATAACAAAATGAAATCCAAATTACTACAAGGTAGAACACATTTATCCTGCTGAGCCAAAGCAAAAACGATTCATTTCCTCAAAACATACACTAAGCAAACACAAGAAGATTGGGGGTAATAGGAGAACCAACACAAATTATAGTTAACAAATATATCAAAAAGCAAAAGGAATAAAAAAGAAAAGTAGAAGCCAATGACCTTTTAAGACGTAAGTCCATTAACAAGCCCATGCCCTCCACCCTCCCCCTACTCCAGTCTGAGCAGAAGATTCTGCTAGCCATGACATATTCAGGACCACAAACACAGGCAACAGGTCAGCAAAGACACAACAGCTTAATTAATGTCACTTACTTGCTACTTAAGGGTGAAAAAAATCTCTTTAACAGCATTATACTTTACAATGCCATGCCAAAATCTCAGCAACAATTTCATTTTTTAAGTGCAATGACTCAGTTAAGTAAGGTGAGTTTAGATCTGCCCGGCTTTCCCCGTCCTATCAACTCTGCAAAGTAAATAACATGTGTACAACTACTCATTAAGCTTTAAGTAAGTCACGTTTCATCATTACACAAGTGAACACTTTAAGAAAAGAAGTGTATGTAACAACATAGAATTTCCAACCCTGCCTACAACTTCTCACCGCTTGCAAAATGCCCGGAACTGACCAGTCCAGGGGCGGCACTGGTCCTGGGCTAAGCCCAGGTCTGTAGCACCATTTACCACCTCAGCACCCTATTCACTGTAGCTACGTAGCTTTTAGATAATTCAAAGATCAGAAAGAAGTTTACATCCATCTGACATGTAGATTACTCCATTAAAGGCTAATCTAAAAGTTCATTAATCGCATCTTCACCTTTCCATCAGAGCAATAAACTAATAGCCACTGACGTTCAACATGGGAATTGTTAATTTGGCCTTGCTGAACTTGTAAGGATCAAAACTTGTAAGGATTCTGATGATGCCCACGGCTTAAAAATCTAACTGCAGCCATTAACATTTCCTATTTTCAACGTGTATTTAAGCAGAGAAGCGGGGTAGGGAGTAGGAGGTGGAGAAGCGCAAAGAGTGAGAAAAACGAACATGAGGGTATTTGTGCTGACTTATGTTTCCTGGCCCTCAGTAGCAAAACTCTTCCTGTTTAGTCCTGCTTCTAGATAGCAGGGTACCTGCTTGATTTTGTTATCTAGACATTTTCATATAAGTAGAAAGAAAATTGAAAAAGTCAAAGTGTTACTTAATTTGACCACAAAAAATAGAGCAGATATAGTGCTAGTTAGATTTGTATTGACTCAGAGCTTTCTATCTTAGATCTCTGGTTCTAGTTCAGCTGGGAACATCCCTACCGACACTGCCAGCCTGAACTGATTTCTCAATGGGAAATCCCAGCTAACATAAAAGCAAACAACAAAAAAACCAAACCAAACCAAACAAACATGTATGAGATATTCTTAAGTTGGAGAAGAAATACAAGTGCACTATGGGAAAACCAATATGCAACTTTAATATCAACAACAGTGAAAATCTATATCATCATTATATGAAAAGGTAAAGACATTTCTTGAATTAAGTTTGTGGAATGCTTGCAAATGAAATAATCATAGGTCTAAGTAAAGATATGACTCATATTTTAAGAATGTTTAAAATATGCCCTGCAACAAATTTGCTGAAATCTGCATGGACTCAAAGTTGAAGCCAAAAAAAAAAAATCTTACCTATCAGATCATCCAATGTAAGTTTTAAAAATATTAACATCCTAGTTGCTTTCTTAAACAGACCATAAAGAAACCTTCTGTACAATTCTAATAAATAGGTATCTTATTTAGTTGTAACAATAAGTGACTGTTATGAGAGAAAGCACCTGTTACTATGTTTAAAATCTATCAAGATCTTAGCCTTATCTAGAAAGTCCATTAACTGGAAGGCGGGCACCTAAAGCTACTGAAGAAGAGTTCAAGGACAGCATGGAGAGAATACCAACATGCCTAAATCCAATGGTTCAGGTTTCACCGAGAGTCCTCCTTTCCGTAAGGAATAAACTGGACAGGGAGATAAGCAGACTCTGCTCTAAGAATCAGAGCTAACAGGGTAAGTACACTCATTAGTCACGTCAGGAAAGAACAGAAGTCTTTGCTTACTTACATACACGCTCTCCAGAACTAAAACCTGTAGAAAAGGAGATCAATCTAGCAGGTGCCCGTAGAGATTCAGCGCCCCTTTTCCTGATCACTTACTCCCTCTCCTCCTCTTGGGACAACATTTTAGATTGCATTTGGCTTCTACTAGGTACTCAAGAGTCTCTTAATCAGAAAACCAAACAGATTTTTGATCATCTATTGAGTTATACAGCTGATGTTCTTCCTGGAGAAAAACCATTAGAAGAGAATGACTAGCACTTCCAAGCTCCTCTGAAGAGAACTAGCAACTCTGGACAAAGGCTAATCACAAGAAAATATAAATATTGAATGACATAAAAGTACCAGTTTACCCATAAGCACAGTTGTACCTCTGTCTTCACCCTGCAAACTACAGCCAGACACAGGACATGTAATTTAAAAGCAATTGGAAAACACTATGGTTTCATAAAGATCCAGCTATTTCTTTTATAGACATATTGCTTTTAAGAACGTTTCTCCTAAATGGTTTCCCAACATGCATCACAGACTACTTTTTCAAGACGTCTGTACAAACACACATGCACAAAAAACCCCTAGTTTTGTCTTGAAATGACCAATATTCCAATCCCTCTTCAAGGCCTATACATGAATATTTATCATCTGCTCTTTATTTAAGTTGTAATTTAATTAACAAATGGGTGAACACTTTTGAAGACTGAAGTAAACAGTGGTATCAGTGAACAGTTCACTTAGCTGCTCAAGTGGTTTAATGGCTCTCAAGATGCACTCTAGGTGCTCTCTTACAACTGCGTTCCTTCTACATAATCTTCTTAAAGATAGCAAAACATTTTGGTCCATACTTCCCAATAGACATGTGCTTACTGAACTGCTTTGAAAGAGAAATCCTCCATACAAAAAATATTAAAACACAGCAGAGTATTTGAAAAGAAAAATACTTCCACATGTCTTCTAACTTACCAGCCTCACATTAAAAAAAATAGAAAAAAATAAAAGTATGTTTTACGGTACAAGAAATATTAAATTACTTTAAAGATATTTCGAGTGTATGTTTATCAAATACCTCAACACAAGCAAACAACAGGAAATTTACATCTGAAATTCATTAATTCAAGTGAAAATAAATTCCATGAGAAAGGAGAAGTCCAGGCAGGCTAACCAAACCACAAGATACCCTGACAATTCAATGACATGGAGCTGCACTACTTAAAAAAGCAGTGGATCTGCCATAGACAATTAATCAGTTTGTACCCAGCTTCCTGCTGAGTTAACGTAAGCTAAATTATTATTTTGCTTAATTTTACACCCTTCTAAGTTGAAAAACATGTTCTTTTTGGATCTGCTTATTAGACAGTAAGAAGAGGTCTCTAATTTCACCCACCGCAGTGAAGAAAGCCAAGTAATTCCTACATCATTTTAATTCTAGTCAAAGTTTTTAAAGCTACTTGAGAAAAGGGGCACTAGAATATATCTCTCTCAGATATATACAGACAATAAATACATACACACACACACAAACAAAAAATACAAATTTTGAATCAGTTTTAGGTTGTTGGGGTCTGCTTTTTTAGTAACTACCAAGAGAATACACACAAAAGATGAAATAAGACAGCAGTACATTCTTGAAGCACATGAAAATGCAATCTTATCTTTATGCAAAAAGCACCCTCATAACATGCAACTCTTTAATTAATGTTGTATTTAATAATACACTGGCTAACAACAGTAACAAAGAATGCTTAATGAAGGTTTGTTTAGAACATGACCCTTGCAGCTGGCTCTGTATTCGCCTCTGTACTGCAACCTTAATGGTTTTTCTCTTTTTGCCTTTGACAGCTAGTAACAAGAATCCTGCCTTCAGGATATTTCACAAAATATGTTTATTCCAGTGATGCAATGTTTGCAGTTTTGATACCGCTGAGGAGCTTCACAAAGAAGAGCTTTCTAAGAAACCACAGGAGTAGTCAACAAATCCATGTTAGACTAATGTATCATTTAAAGTCCGTAATTTTTTTGACTTCACCTCAGAACTCAAACTCCCTCTTCAAACATTTACTTCACTTCAGATTCGATGGTTGCTGTTGTTAGCCTCACCACTTGCAATCCTTAAGCATATGGAAATTTAGCAATTCTTGAAAAATTATTCAGTAATTTAAAATTAATATTATTAAAAAGTGTATTTTTTTAAAAAAATCACTTTTGCAAAACATCTACATTTTTCAATATGTAAATAGTTTTAGAGGTGTGAAGGAAATGTCTTTAATATACAGTGCTGATAAGCAACAGAAACCTGAGTTCAAAAACTTGCTTCCTTAAAAGAAGCAACAGCTGCCACACAGACATAAGTGAGATTTAAGGGAAGAAGAAAAAAAGCAAAAGAAAAGGGAAAAAAAAAAAACACCCACACACCAAACACCTAGCCCCTTCCAAGTAGAGGACACCAGAAATCTGCCTCGTCTGTGTCATCAATTTACCAAAATGGATACAATAAAAATCACTCACAAATACTGTTCTCCCTTCTTCTTTTCTTTTTCTTTCTTTTTCAAAGCATGTTTTTGTTAACTCAAACTCTAGCTCCTCTACACTAACATTTAATAAACAGAGAGGGGAAAAACTGAATTTATCTAAGAGCATTTAACAAAATTATATACAAGTAAATAAAACAACCGTATGCAATTTTTCTTTAAAAGAAACAACTGTAATTAATGTCAGGTCAAGTAAAATATCAGAAGTAATGCCAGTGGTTTTGAGATTGAATTTACTTACCTTGGCCCTCTGAGGGCAGTGTTACCTAACACACGATTAGAAAAAGCATCAGCAGACTATTTGATTGAGTCAGTAGACACTAGTAAATGTAAACCACTTCCGTTAAATATTTACTTACTTCTGATTTCATGATAACAACTTTGTAATACAGTTCAAAACTCCTGTAAAAAAATAAATTTTTAAAAAAACCTAGAAGTATACCTGTCCTCATGATTCAATATAGGTCCTTCAATCTAATGTAAGTGTGCAAAATCTTATTGCATACAAAAAATTGAATAAAACTGATTTTTTTTTCTTAATGTGCCTTAGCATTTTAAAAGCTATTTTTATTACATACCCTCTCCCAGATATTTGCCGACAGTTCAAAGAAAAGCAGAATTTGGAACTAATGCTTTTTGATTCTGCCTTTTATACTTTGAGACACTGATTATTTATTTATACAAACTGTTTTCCCACAGTTCCCAGTAATGCTAAATGACATTTTGAGCACATCTGTACTTACATTAGACAAATGAATTTCTCCAGTCACAACTGGGAAATAGGAAACATTTCATGCTATGAGTGGGCATCATCTTATACCACAGCTAAGCTTCCACTAAGTTCCCCGCAAATTGGGGAATTAAGGTGAGAAAGTTCAAATGCCCTTCACTGTCCATGACATTGCAACGATCCAGTGCAGATATAGAGACTGGTCAATTTATGTTCAGCTGTTCACAGCTGTGTGGCCAGAAACCAGTGAAAACCACACAGATGTTAAGAGTTTGCAGAGGGTACCAAGCAGCCTTGGGGACAAGCTCTGGAAGCTCCTCAGCTGAGCACGGAGAGAAGAAAGCAGGGACAAACCTCTCCTCCATGCCAGTCAAGACGCACTGAAGAGCAGCCAAACGACAGGAACTTTTTTCCTGAAGCAGTAGTAGGTAGAGTTCAAAGACAAGGGCTCCTACTAGTAAAACACAGTAATTCCAACTGGAGAGGTAGAGTCACCAGGCAGGGTGAAGCCACAGAGTGGCTCTCCATGGTCTCAGCATGCACGTCTGCAGCTAAAGCTACAGGGAGGACCAAGCTTCTCAACACGAAGTTTTTCCCTGCTCTCACTGTGGGGTTTTCTTCCCCCCCGGCTCTGAATGGAACTCACAAACATGTTTCAGCTAGAGGCTCATTAGGGTTCAAATCACCATCCACCCTGATTTTTTTCATTATGACTACTGGAGTGAGTCAGTGTCCTATCTTGTATAAATGCAGCAGTACTTCAGCTCCTGCTGTTTATTCAAGCCTTTCCTGTTGCATTAATAATCTTTTCTCTGAAATATCTAAAAATCTAGAGAAAAATATTCAATAAAATACCACTATTCAAACATCAATGCAGTTTTCAAACTGGGCATCTATAATATCCACACAGAATTACTGATGGGTTTTGGCATCTCATGGAAAATAAATGTTCTCAGCACATACTCAATTTTCATATGCACAAAATTTTCTCCTTTTAAAAAATCGTACCAGAAATACTGAGCTGACATCGTGACAAATTGAGAATTGACCTTTACCATGTCCATTTTGAGCCAACAGGAAGAAAACCTTGCCAGTTTCAACACCACTCTCACTTCCCCTTCATTCTTGAAGGATAAGAATTAGAACAATAAATAAATTTAATAGAAGTTGATATAAACACATGCTGTCTGGAATAACAGTCCTGTATTGCATCAGCATCCCTGAACAACAGAGGAGATCAATATTTTCTAAATATGCCTGCTATTCAGGAATGGAAAACGAAGGTCTACAACCCAGAAACATTTAGGGACATTGCTCACATTTTTAAAATTTCTCTCTTGCATAAGGCTGTACAGGACCAAAGCCCAAAATGCTACACTACTTAGGTGCTTCTCCAAGTAGTTTTGTAGTTCTTAATAATATTGAGATGTATTGGTGGCAAATGCAAAAAAATGTTTTACAGTATCGCCTCACATAATTTTTTTTGGTCACTAAAAACCTTCACACTCTCCATACTTTTAAATACTTATAATTTTTTTATGTAGGACTATCAGCATCAAGTGGTACTTTGTATAACAGAAAACATACGACTTTCCTTTCTTCTGTTTTTTGTCAAGTGCTAGTAGATCAAAGGATCTTCTTCAGATTTTGAAAATATTTTAAGAGTAAGACAAGCATACAAATACTCATCTATAAATTACACTGAATAAGTCAGCTACAGCAGCAATGACTTAAATTCATGTACACATGTATATATTAAATCAGATTATTAAATTTTAAATGCTTTTTACATATAGCTAACGTGAATTAAACATCTTCTTAATATTCTTTACTTACAACTTTTTGTAAAACAGCCAACTCTAGTTTACACAAGAAATCTCAAACTTTCCATTGTTTGCAAAAGAGTATGATAAGTTTGACAATAGCATTATCATTCAGCTGAGTTTCTTTGACAGATTAATGTGTTGTCAAAAATTATATGACTTTCTCGTCTTAAAACTGGTATACTTGCTAGCATATTTTCACAAAGCAAACTGTCTCACTTTTAAAACTGGCACATTGCAATAATTTTAAAATAGCTCTTCTGAACTTTCTCCTGGTCACTAGGTGTGCTCCTAGCCCCAGACCTTGCCAGGTGCCAAAAAGCTTGCACCACCATCGTTCACCTATGTTTCTTCCTCAAGCACGTTACTAAAGTCAACCTTTTTGCTTTATCATTTAGCCTGCATCACTTGCAAATAATCAGCCCAAGATATGCACAAGCATTCCTCACACTGCTGGAGCTGAAAGAACAGCTCCACTACTGCTGTACACATCAGGACAAGTCTTTGGTTGCACGAAATGCTTCCCGATAAGCAGCAATGCAGCATTACCCAGAGTAACTTGGACGTCACACCACCAATGACAGAACACAGAAAATGGCACAATTCTGCAGAGGAGAACTGACAACCCAACCAACAGGCAAAAAGCAATTCTCCATTTGCGCTGCCGTTGACCTCTGCCTAGGATCAGATGCAGAAATCGGTACTTGGGGAGGAGGCAAGCATACCTGAATTTTCAGTTAAAATTAAGTTGACACAAGCCAAAACTGACTTTTTCCACTCAGACAGGGTGATGATAAAAGGGGACATCAAATGCTCCCATCAGTAGTTATTGTTATCAATGACCTGCAGACCTGATCCTTATCAGAACTATGACAGAAGGCAAAGTAAAGGGGTTCCTTTGCTTTTGGTGAGAAGGGGTGGATAGATTCATTCAGATAATATTTAAGTCATGCCGTGACTGACCAAAAGACTCTGATATATACTGCTAACTGGTAGACATGCCTGCAACTTCAACCACTGATTCATCTTGCATTTTTCAGATCAATACAGATATCAGACAGTTGAATTTGCACACAATATTTAAGAAGAAGATTCCTTATTTTAATGTTTCCATTTTTATCTTTAAAGTAAGAGATCATCTGGATAAGACAATGCTTTTGTTTAGCCTTTTCGGGCTAACTTAACTTCCCTCCATGCTTGTATCCTTTTTCACATTTCTTTCACATTATCCTGGAAATTCATAATCAGCAGAGATCACCAAATAAAAAATAAGAAAGGATTTTAGTGGAAGAAAGAAAACCATATTCCTGTAGAGCAATCAAAATTTATTTTCCATGCAACTGTCAAACAGGAAAATACAAGTTATGCCTGACCAGCTCCTTGCCTTTAGAGAAAGAACTGAAAATAAGATCAAGTGAAAGAGAAAATTAGTTGCTAATCTCCTTCTAACCCCTAGCATTTACTTGTCTACTATATAATACTAGACAGTCACCGATTGGCACCTTCTGCCTAAGAAAAGCTCAGGATGCAATAGCAGGGGTATGCAACGTATCAGTCTTGAGGTAGACAGACAAAGCTATGTAAGAACTTGTAAAGCACCTGTCCACCAAATGTCTGAGACTAAAATAACTGCATTACTCCTTCTACTTCCACAAGTACCAAATTTATCAAGTTGCTGTGTTTTTTTTTAAAACCCACCACATGGAGAAATCAAAA
The DNA here is from genome assembly GCA_013397275.1 of Burhinus bistriatus. Lineage (NCBI taxonomy): Eukaryota > Metazoa > Chordata > Aves > Charadriiformes > Burhinidae > Burhinus > Burhinus bistriatus. The sequence goes on from VYXH01002036.1 coordinate 891,058, forward strand.
GTTTTCTTCCCTACAAGAAAAGGCTCTTTTTAGGAATAAACAACGGAGGGAGGGAAGATATTAAACTCCTGAACTAATTAACAGAAGTAAAGGAGGCAGTGGGGGACAATGATAATTAATATGTACCCTCCTCCTAACCAAATCTCCACATACATTCATTCTGTATATGCACACACAACAGCAGCATCATAAACCGTCTCAAGTTCTTGCCATTATTCAGTTCGACATCTGCACATGTTTATGCGTCTCTCCAAACAACCTCTTGAACACCCTGCTGGAGCTGTCATTTTTTTCTTCTCCCTATCTGGCAGATGGCAAGTCAACAATCGGCATCAACAGCAGCCGAATATCTCCCCCCTCCATCCGACCCCCCTAAACAGACACAATAATAACTTCTTTGTGCTTCCCCACAATGCAGCTGCTTAAACCATTTCGCTACAAGGCTGCTTTGCCTTAATAAAAAAAAAAAAAA
>VYXH01002036.1:891594-905803 GCA_013397275.1 Burhinus bistriatus
AAAATCCCTTCTGTCAAGTCTAAAAAGCAGCATAATGTTAAGCAAGCTAAAGCCACAGCACAGCTGCAAACGGGCAGACACATTGACAGCTCCTCCCTTAACAAAGCCCTGTGAATTGAAGGGGGTTCATCTGAGGCTCACACAGTAATTAGTATAAAAAAGTCCGACAGGCTCTATTATGCTAGGAAAAAAAAACTGGACAGAACTGGGCTGCTGTTTTGCGTCAAGAGTTCTGCTGCAGAGTAGATAAATCATGTTGGGTTTTTTTCCTCTCTTTTTAAAGACAGTAATAAGGAGGATGAGAGAAGCTAATTTGAAAACTTGGACACAGTAATTGTACCATATGGTGAGCATTTATCCCTTCTGAAATACACGCTAACAGTCACTTACATGCACAGTGCTTTGTTTTACAGTTGTTATTCTCTCTACCATATTCATAAAATGGATCTGAATATCCGATACTCCAGAGAAGTTGTGTGTAATTAGCAGCAAAACTGCCTGAGCTTAATATATTGGCCTAGCATAGCAATCTAGTTAATTGCCGAAAATCCCATGCCCCCAAATTTAAATAGTGTCCACTTCAAGGATTTTTTATTTCTCTCAAACTGGCTAAATATCACACATAATAAAGTTCAGAGAAGTAATTTATTGACACTAATACTCCTTGATACCCTTGGCTCTAAAACGCACGAGCAGGAGGTATTTTCCTTTTCATCCATGCAGTATAGAGGAATTAATTCAAGAACCATTTAACAGTAACCACAAAATTTTTCAGTTCCATCATACTTGGGAAAGGAATTTCTCTATAAACTTAAAGGTGAAACTGAACTTCAGCATGGGGCATGGGAGGGAGACAAAGACTTCAGATCCAATCCCCCACCTCCACCCCCATTTTCTTCCTGGATCGTATTTTCCAGTATTTTTGTTTGCAATCCAAATGCTTCATTTATAAGGACCTTCAAAATTTGGACAATATACCATCCAAACCTCAAAGTCGGCTTGCTCTTTACCATATGCTTCCAGCTTTTCACCCTGCTCATGCCACCAAATCATCCTGGAATCACAGAAGATAAGGAACCAGTTAAGGGGAGCTGGGAAAATGTAGGCTTCTTTAAACACAGGAAACACTGTAGTTAAATGACAAAATTAATAGATCTTAGAAGTACTGCTTACAGAAAATAAGATGTAGTGAACTTCCAAGCAAGGGAAATAAAAAACTCAAGCGAAATGAAAGATGAGAAACTGGTGAAAAATTAAGCAGACATAAAATGAAGTCTGCAACTGAGGATAATGGTATTTGCAAAGAACCAGAATGGTTTCTTTCCTTTGGTCTTTACCTCACAAGACAACAACAGAAATCTCCTTCAGGTAACAGACAAATCCTTTCACTGTCTCTGGATCAAAAAGGAGGCATTGGAGCAGAGTGCTAGGTACTAAGGAATCCCAGAACTAGGCAGAACACATCCACAATTACTAAGAAATTGTAAGTGAGGTGAAAACTACTGGCAAAAATCAGCTACCCTTCAATGATGACAGTTAAACTGAAGGATTATAAATGGAGAATTACACCTCACACCCCCAAGAAGAACCAAAAAACATTAAAAAAAACCTTGAAAATTTCAAGTCAATTGGCTGGATGGTAACTGAAGAAAACTGTTCATAATTCTGTTTTTAATCATACACTTAAATAACACAAACTGACATAAGATAAACAAGGCAGCACTGCCTTTGAGTAGAAAAATTATGTCCATCATACATATGGGATTTCTTTAAGAATGTCAAGAAAATAAAATGGACGAAGATTAACTGACAATTTATTTCAACTTCTAAAAAGCTTTTAATAAGTTTAAGGAAACAGTGGTTGTGTGGGAGAAAAAAGCTGTGTGGTGGAACAGAACAGAAAAGAAATAGAAACTGGGTAAAACGAAGAGAGCAAAATAGGATTACATAGTCAAATTTCAATCCGTGATGCTCTACAGTTCTCCGTTAGGAACATTTTTAGTTAATATATACAACAATGATCTGGGATCACCACTGCATATACTGCAAGACAGTAAAACTATTCAAGTTTATTAAGAATGTGAAGAATTTCAGAGTGGCAAAGCTATGCCACTGAGCTGAGAAACACCAGATGAAATACAGTGAAGAATTACTTGCGTTAATAAACAGTTACAGGAATAACCTGAAATACTCATACATTGTGTTTAGTTTTAAATTACCCACTAAAGAGCAATTAATGTAACCTTTGCTTAAGTATGCAGTCTTGAGAAGAAAGAAAGAAAAATATTATCATTTGTAAAGTTACACCATTTTAGGAACACTGAAAATGCTATTATTCCATGATAAAAAAATAAATTACAGTTTTGCTAACTATCCTAAAAAAATGGCAGGAGAACAGAAGGGCTTCAGAGACAAAACACAGGGGAAAAAGAACAAACAAAAAACAAAAATGGAGTTAGAAGCAGAGTGAGGAGAGAAAGACTGGATTAGGCTTCAGTTTCAAAGGAAGGACTACGACAAAAGGATTTAACGACACAAATGGCCAATAGTAGAATATCAGTCATCTCACACAAACACATTTTCAGAAGAGTTCAGGAATAGATTCTCAAACATCCAGCATCTGCAGTTCTAGCTGGATTCAGTAACATCACCACGTAACTAGCGGTTTGCACCACGGCAATGCCTGCCCCTCTTTCACCAATTCAGCACCCAACAACTACTAGCACCTTTAGAAAAAGCCACCCTCTCCTTGAACGCTGTGAGGCATCTCCAAAATTGTGTGGGCACTTTTTCTTAAAAAATTAAAATCTCACATTCAGGAGATTGGAGTAAACATTCCACGTAGGCAGGTTCTTCCTTTAATTGCTATACATTTTTGTCTGAGCACAAATCTGGTACTACCCAGGGAGCACTGATGGTGAATTAAAGTCCCAGTTCTTGGCCACTTTGGTTCACCTTAAATACAATCTACTACCAGCACAGTGCATTTGGGAACGTGAGGAACACTTGGCAAAGGAAGTGTGCAGTGCATCCCATCTCTCATTCCACTGCATCAGCACTGGCATCCACGCAGCTGAGGCAGGTCTACAAAATGATCCAAATGAAAACACACCCCAAGAAAATAGGTTTTGACCAGATCAAAACTATTTCAGCTCACTGTACAGCAAGTATGAGCACAAAGGAGAGATCGGGAATAACTGGCTGGGGGCAAGAAAGATGCAAGGGACAAGGGGCATCAGCTTGAACTTATGCAAGATTAACTACTGATTAATCGGACTGCTGGTCTAGCATGTGATTGCAATTCTTGTTTTCCAGTTAAGCTAGGAAATCAGGTTCAAGTGATTCAAACTTCTAAGATCAACCGCCTCTCTAAGCAATGATGCCACGATAGTTCTACTGCAATATTAAACCAAGAATTTCTCCAATACAATTTCACATTCTAGAAAAGCAAAGTATGTTGATATATGTGTAAGAATATATTCTTATATTATCAACATCTTAGCAACACAGATATCCCAATATAAATTGATATTTTAAGTTAGCCATGCAATACTTCCCATACTAGAAACAGTGCCAAGAAGATAAGAACGATTTGGTCAGTAAAGTATTTTCTTAAATTTGCAAACTACAATTAAAGTAAACAAAAAACAAAAAAACCCTGAAGTTTTTAACCTCAGGATACCACATATTTCTAAAATATTTCACTGCCTTAAAATGAATAAAACTGCTTATAACATCCACGTAAGAATCATAATACAGTTCAATTTTAATATACATACTTTACAATATTTTATCTTGCATGATTTTATTATATTACAATTGCAATAAATATTCAGGCAAGTGAGATGTTAAAAAGTCTTTTGCTTCAAGTTTTTGCAGCCCTCTGAATTAAAAGAAAGCTTGACTGATAAGCAGAAATGTGAAATGACCCTGCAATTTTACTAGCACAAAATTTTTTCCTGATTTTCAGTCACTTAAATTATGAACCCCAAAATTCCAGCCACAAGATGGAACTGAAAGATGACTGACTTGGATAAGACATATACATTTATCTAGCCAATCTCAGGATGAGGTTTGTTACTGTTTTTCAGCTAACAGACACACATTCTGTCGTTTCTCTGCTATAAGCATACATACTGAAAAGTTTTTAATGACTTAGCCTCCAAAATAGTTTTGATGCAAAAGGCAGCCTAGTAACTTATAAAATAACCTTAAATAGATCTCAGCAAACTCTACAATTATTTTATTCAATGCAGAAGTCAAATTTCATGCAGGAGAAAACACTGACAATCTCCTCCTACATCTGGCCTTTCTGAAATTCTGATTATACATACAATAATTAACTGGCATCAAATAGTTAACATTTGTGACACCAAAATAATAAGGACCAATAAGGAACTGTAATTTTCAAAAAATATATTTGCATTACTATTGAACTAATTAAACAAATTTGAAATGGTTTTAGTGGACATTTTTTCCTTCAGAAAGTAAACAGCACAATTTTCTAATCAATAAAAACAAAATGGAAACTGACTTACAACACTGACTTCAAAATCCTTGTGAAAGTCTGTACTGGTGATGTCACAAATGCTGTCACATCTGAGCGGGTATTGTCTGTAGAAGGTTCAGAAATGTCCATTTTAATCAAAACATTTATTAGAGGTAGCTGTGTCTTTTGTTTTTATTTTAATGAACTACATAATTCCTTAAGAATCATGGTTGCAACTCCCTTTAAAAATAATAAATTAGGTAAAACCTAAATAGCTGAAATATAAGGATCTGGTCTGTAACGGATATTAGAAAACCATGTAGGAGCGAGGGGAAATCCATACTTTATGCTTCCATCAGCCTACAATAATGATGTTTGCATAACACCAATGTAACCCTCACATTTTCTAATTTGCTTAAAATGAACTACAAATTATTTCCTCAGAGTACTAAAATGCCAGTAATAAAGTGCTACAAGACAAAAAACACAGTTTCTCCAAGCTTGCAGTTACTTTCAAATTAAACCTTTTAACTTCATGATACTTCAAAGCAACGTAGTATCTTCCATTTCTCCATCTCTCTTCTCACTGCAAAACACTAGCTACTAAACAATTACTTTTCCTATGTCAAGAAATCCTCACATCACTGGTCCAAATCCCAGACACAGAGACTTAAAAGTGATGGGAACACTTGTTCACTTAGATGCAAGTTGTAAGTGTCTGGAAAAAACCTTTTCCTTCTCTCCTTTCTCCCTGTGCAATTTGGGAGCATGGCACTGCAAAAAGGACCATGCTGTACCATGGGAAGGGATTTGAGCTCTTTGTGTACCTGAAGACCTCTTAAGCATTCATCTTCCTGTTTAGAGCATTTATAGCATAACCTATTTATATACTTAAGTATCTTCTGATGCAAGTCATCTATGTTCTATAATCATTTCTGTATGTCCCCAGTAAAGACAACCAAACAAAGAAAAAAGCCTTTCCAATAGACTTACAATGAGAAAAATAAATTAAGGTACAGAACTTCTTAAAACATCTTTTACAATTTCCTATCTGTGACATAAGAACTGGAACAAATGACAACAGAATAAAGCTATGCTCTTATTTCAAATTCCAAAGAAAAAAAAAAAAGAAAAAATCTCATGCCAGAATGAGGTATGAGGACATATGGGCAGTCTATCACCTGACTACCAAACAACAGTACTAAAGCTGACACATGTTTGTTAATCCCGAGAGGTAAAACGCTGCTTTGTCTTCCTAGGGTCGTGCTGCAGATGAGTGCCCGTTATGATGCTGATGCATTTTTCCATGCTGACGTTCCCTGGGGAATTTGAGTTCCCCATCAGGGAGAAGAGACACAAATTTTTTGTCTCCTCTAAGAGTCTTCCTATTTTTGTTTACCAAGTGTGCACATAAGAATAGCAAGCACCAGCAGCACAGCGGAAACAGTTCTAACAAAAGCTTTTCTTCTGAATGTTTACAGTTGGATTCAGTTAAATTTTATACCAGGACTATTTAGTTTTCAGTGACAGCTTGATCTTGTACCAACAGATCAGAGTTTGATATAGAATGACTGAAATTTAGTGACATGATTATTGGTTACAGACAGCAAGCCCTCTTCAGATAATCTGAGATGATTAACGGGAGCGATATTTCCCAGAGATCTGGGCATTCTCTAATGTACTTTTAATCTCCGTATGGGGTGGGGTCAAGGGAGCAATAATCAGTAAACTATAGAAACACTCTAGTCCTCTAGAAGTTTCTCATTCTTCTGAAAAAAGTCTGTTTTCAGACTCCTCCAGTTCCAGGAAAACCCCTCAGAAAATTCCAGGTGCCATTTTTCATAATACCTCAGCTGACTCCTCCTCCTTCCAGTCCTGCACTCCAGCGGTCTTCCTTGTCTGATCTGTCACTTGTGCAGCTCAGTAGTCCAATGGGGGGGTGCAGTGGAGAAGGGCAGGAATAGGAGAGTTCCCTGCAAGATCAGATAACTCACCCCCATCAGCTGGCAAGTCTTGCTAAATTCATCACAAGGTGGCAAGGGGGATACAGTCCAGGCAGGGTCTATCTGAACCTCCTCCTTCACTAGCAGGATATCATTAGATCTGACTAGGTATAAAAGGAAAACATCCTCTGGATACTGTTTTCAAAACCTCTCTCCTTGACACGCTGGACATCTTCTTAAAGGATCTGGTTATGTGAGTAACAAGTGGGAGGGCTGTATGTGTATCTATTGTTGATTGTACACGTACCAAAGCAGACAAGATACAGCTTCTTGTTGCAGCCTCTGTTTGTAAAAGGCTGGTTGCATCCTTCATGCGCATTTGCTCCTTAGGTGCAAGTGCAGAAATAGTAACGCCCTCACCTTCATTTAAGGAGGAAAATTAACAGTGACTTACACAATACTTTTAGCGCTCTCTCTAAGTCTGTATTTGTGCTACCACAAACACATTTTTATTCTTAACCCAGCAACACTCCACGTGCTAGAGAAAAAATGCCTTTACAGTGTCTTTAAACAACTCCATTTACTTAACATGTCAAAACAATATTAAGAAATTATTTTATCACCATGAATCAGTACCTTCACATAGAAAAGTGTAATGGACTAATGGGCTTAACTTAGTATAATGAGAAAACAAAAATACACAGCAAAGGAAGTATGTGGACACTCCACATTCAGCAAGTGAGCTCCAACTGGCCGTGATACTGAGTACCAAAGTGCCAAACTGGTGTCAACAGCAGTCCCCAGCTAAGAACAACTATGAAACACACTAGGAACTACAGTAATATTACCTTTTAACATTGATACAGTGTTTCTCAAACAGCATGTCTGCAGGCACCTCAGCAAAGAGCAACTGGATTTCTACTGTTTCATTTCAGTAATACTCTGAGCAAATCTTGGACAAATTCTCAATAAGTTCCCATTTCATTGCTAATCTGAGTATCTCACGTGCACATCTGTATAGGACATTTTGTGATTTTTATTCATGGTATCATATATTTCATTTTAAGACAAAAAGGAACATCGTGTCAGTTCAGTATGACCTCTTCAATGAAACAGGCCACAGAATTTTCCCCCATTATGCATATACTGGTAAAAAACTATTTGGTTTTTTAGTGCTTATCTTGCAAGATGCACTCTGTCTTGTTGAGGGTATCAAGATGCTCTCCTTAGTATTTTTCAGATCTTTCTCTTAGTCACTCTCATCTTGGTTCTGAATACATCTGAATTCAACATTCAGTCATAGAGCTCCATTATTTCTTACACTGCTACATTACAGAACTCTATGTTTCCCCATTAAGGTTCTTCCTCATGGCAAGGCAAAGCCATACCCCTCAACAGCCACACAGGTTCTCAGAATCTCGTGTTCTAAAGACATTCTCTCCAATGCTGAAAACATTCTGATTTTTCTTCTTTACTGTTTCTCCAGGATGTAAATAATAATTTCAATATTAAATATTAAAAGAAAAACTGGAACGGAACTTGACATTCCCATCTCCCTATGCTAACTTACTTCTATGTATATACTATACATCTTGACAGGCTGCAAGGAAACCATTTTCTGCAGAACTTGCCTAGGAACTCTCAAGAATTACAAGCATTACAAAACCTGAAGATTTTATCTAACTCAATGGGTTTCAAATTTTTTCAGTTCATGGAACCCTAATATTCTCCAGCAGAAACATGGAGTCTTAAATACCAACAGAAGTGCTATGTCCTATACCCTGGACAAGTTGGCTGGGTTTTTTTCAGTAACCTTTTGTAGGCTTTTCCAAAGCAGTCCACAGATCCCCCTGGATCTGCACACAGGATGGAAACTATTATTATTACTTTTAACTACTGTTAACTTATTATTTAAAATAATACTACTTATCTAGTGGAAGATTTCTCCATCTCCCAAGAATCTATCTGAATGCTTCACGGGTAAGTTTAGCATTGGAGTGGAAGAAAGCTGCCCAAGTAAATCTGACATGCAAATAATTCAACATCAACAGAAAAATATAGGTAAAAATAAGAAAAATAGTTAAAAAAAAGGGGGAGGGGTGCAAAACACCAGCTCGAAAGGCCTTTACAAACAGGCAGAAGACTACTGAAAATACTATAAGGCCAGGAAGAATGGCCGCTACAATTCAAAAAGAAAATAAAGTAGTCCTCCCTTCCTCTTCCTCCCCCCCACCCCCAAAATCCGCCTGGATTTCTTAATGGAAAAGTTAAAAAGGTAATTATAGGAAAAAGGTCAGTATTAAGAATGAAAAGCTTGCCCAAATAAGGAGGAAAATGAAAGACGACAAAATATGTCAGGGCAATGTAAACACAAAATTAAGAGAGCTAGGAAAGAATTTGAAGACCTTGCAAATGATGCTCATCATCAAAATCAGGAAGCCAGAGAAGAAATCAGTGGGACTGGTTGATAACAAAAGCACAGAAAGGGAACTCAACGATAATAAGGCCACAGCAGAGAACTACGAATTATTCGCCCTGGTCTTTATTGCTAAACACCCTGGAAAGACATCCAAACCCAGACAATGCCCTGTAGCAGACAAGTGAAAGCTAGATGATTTAATGCAAACATGTAGGAATTATTAGATATCAGTAAGTCACCAAGACTGGATGACAGTCAGCCAGGAGTGTTGAAGGAACTGAAAGGTGAAAGCACAGAGGTGCTGGCCAAGGACCACAACCAATCACTACAAACAGCCACAGGCCCAGAAGACTCATGGATTGCCAATACAACTTCAAACAAAAAGAGACTCTAGAAAGGATCCCAGAAACTACCTGAGAGTCTGACTCCTGCTTCTGATACATCACTAGAGTCCGTAATAAGTAAGGTCACAGAGCACATAAGAAGACATAGATCTGTTGGGAAACAGCCATCACAGCTGCTGTGAAGGGAAAGCCTGCCTCACTAACCTCATGGGCACTCTACAAGGAGGGTAATAAAGCGCGGGCAAAGGGCATCCAGTGAGCATAATCTGTTTGTCAAAGTTCCTTGCCAAATACAATTAAAGAAATTAAGTTGCCATAGGATTGGAGAAAAGGTTCTTATACAGTCTGAAAATTGGGTAAGGAAGAGGAAACAAAACATAAAGTTTAATGGTCACTTTTCAGCATAAGACAGACAGTCAGGAGGTCCCCCAGGGATCCATGCTGGGGTCATTTTTGTATGACAACTTCACCAATGACCTGGCCAGTGGCATGATCTGTGAAATCTTCAAGCTTACAGATATTACACCGTAGCGGATAGTCAAATGCATTCTATGGTATGGAAAAACAGAAGGATCTCACAAAATTGAGTGGGCAAAGGTGACAAATGAACATTGGGTACATAAATGTGAGGTAATGTATCTAAATCAAAACTATACTTCACAATGTTTACTTTAGAACCACAGATTGTAGTTCAGTTGAGTCCTGGATTCATCACTGACAGCTCTATGAAATTTTAAGTTCATATACAGCAGCAGACAAAAAACCCTGACAAAAATGTTGGGCATGTCAGAAAGGATACTGAGAACAAGAGAAAGGACGTCATTTTGCTGATACAGAAAACACTGCTGCGCCGGCATCTTCATTACCCTGTGCAGTCTCGTCTTCACATCTCCAAAAGAATGCAGTGGAATTATGGGAAAATACAGAGAAGGGCAACAAAAATGATCCTGGGGGTGGAACAACTGCCTTTTCTACAAGAGGATGAAAAGACAGGGGCTCTTTAGTTCGGAGAGGAGAAGGTTGAGATTTACAAAATCATAAAGGCAGTAGGTAAGCGCAGAACTGCTGTTCACCAAATACCACAATCCACTAGTTAGGACACTTGGTGAAACAGGTCCATAATTGGATACTACAAGGATCATACAGAGATATACCATCTAACTTTACTAATACAACAGTTCTGGACACTGGGAAAGTGCAAGGGGAATGAACGGCAAGAAAATGGCCAACCTTGCAAGTTCTCCCTAAACAGCATCTCCTCTGCCACTGCTGCAGACAGAATACTGGGCTAAACTGCCCACTGGTACGACTCAGCAGGCTTTTCCTTATGTTATGATTACTTGAAAAAAGTAATCTTGAAAAAGACTTGTAACTTGCCAAACTTGAAAAAAGTTTGTAAGCCAACTGCCTTGCAACAATTTAAAACCATAATTTCTTCTCCTCACTGCTGCACACATGAAGAACAGATTATGTTATCCCTTCTCTTTTCTTATTGAGCTTCAGTAATTGCAATTCATTCAACCTATACTCGTAGGTCACACTATCTAAATCACTGATCACTCTCATTGCTGGTCTCTGTTTATAATCTTTATAATCTTGAACTGCAGCATCCAGAAATGGATGCAGCTGTCCAGCTAAGACCTTAAGTGCTCAATGGAGCAGAAAGATGTATCATACAGTCTCTTATTACTGTTTATGCATGCCTGTGTTTGCCTTCTTCACAACAGTGAGATATAACTAAAATCCAGCTTGTGATCCATGGTACCTACTGCACTTTTTTTCTGAAGAACTACTTATGTAGCCACCCATTCTCCATCTATTTCTTCGTCAAGTAGATCATTCTAGACTGCATGTCAAACTTGCTCTCCCTGGATAGCTTCCAGCTCCCCACACATCACATCTCCACGTTACGGATACCCTTCTGAATTCTAATCCCATCCTCCACCACGCCTGGAGTCCCTTTCATCTCAGAGACATCTCAAAACATTAATAACCATTCCCTTTTCCATTACTCACCTCATCAATGAAAGTACTGCCTAGGCAGAAGTCAGAAAACAGCCTAACAAAATTCTACTCCATATTTACTTTCATTTTGATACTGAACCTTTAATAATTACACAGCATAGTTTTCTAACAGCGTTGCTCTTAGAAACAAACCTCACAGTTGTTTCATCTAATGTACGTGTCTCGTCTCCTTATGAAAAAGGTATTCACAGAATATCAAAAGCCTGACTAAATCCAAGATACAACATCCAAAGCTTCCCTACTATACAGACTGCTACCTTGTCAATAAAAGGAAATTTGATTAGTTTGATACAATTTAACCTTGTCAAATCCACAGTGACTCATCTCATTATTTTCTAGATGTTCATAAATAGACTACTTGTTCTTGTATTTTCCCTTAAGTTAAATTGATGTAAAGCATTTTGCCATACTAAAACACATTTTCTTTGAACATAAAAAACAGGAAAAGCAATCCAGATAATTTTCTCGGTGTTATTTATTATATTACAGACTATGTTATCTATAAATTTTATCATCAATTATTTTGCATTTGTTTTCTAAAGTACTGAATCTGCCAAATAGAGCCAGTCATAAAACTGGTTACTGCAGAATACAAGAATATCATCACACACATTCATCTCCCAGATTTTTAGACATACCTTCCAGTTTGACTTTGAGTTATATAAAAAAAGGAAGGAAAAAAATGGAATCCATCTTAATCTCATAGAATTATGAAGGGAAAACAAAAAAAGAATCCAGCTTAGTCTCAAAAGAAGCAAAAGCTTTACTAAAGGTCTTACTCCTTTGTGTACAACAGGCCACATGACCGATCTTTAACTCTAGACATTAAAACAACATAGTAAGAGTGTTCCAGAATAATGGCATAATTAACTCAAAATGCCCATTGCAAATATAAAAGAAAAACACCTTCAAATATTCAACAAATAGCACCTTGCCACGACTATTGTTATCTGCTGCTGCCAATCAGTATTGTTATGGTTGTACAAAGACTCCAGTGCACCAGACTGTCGCTAATTATGTATATTCAAGTGATTAGCAAGCACTTGTTGCCTCGTTCACACCACCCTCCAAACAGCAGCCTTTGAGAGGAGAATAGACTGCAAATTTATTGAGAGAACACTGTTAATCCTTTGGGGAGAATGTAAATGTAAACAGGACTACTCTACATCAAGGTGCTTTGACAACAAAAATCATCTGCATAAACACATGCTCAACAACAAACAGGTGTTCTATTTCACAACTAGCGCCCATTTGATGCTTTCAAGTAAGCATTATGCACAAACTGTTAGAAGTACTTTGAAACCAGCTGCAATTACTATAATTAGCTGTTTTCCTACACTTTGGGGTTTTTTTTCCCCCCTGTACCTGTTCAGTATTGTGTTGGTTGCAATCTGTAAACTCAAGTGAAGCTAAGGTTCTAGCCTCCAGTTTAAAGATTACTATTCTTTTGGTTCAGTATTCACTATGATAAGTTCATACTTACCTTTAAAGTGCCACCAGTTATAAGATGATGTTTGCATTAAATAACTTAACAGTCCTACAAATGTCAGGTCACTCATCTAACACTCATCGTGAATAGGAGAACAAGTACAACTGTCAAAATAGCACCATAAAAATAGTAAGCCTTCAATGTGCAGGATTTCCCTTTTTGACAGAAATGTCCTCAGGAACTAACAAGATTTATTTTCAATAACAAGAACTTTACTTCTACTTTTATCAGACAATGGGTGGTGAAAAGTCTTGCTTGTAGACAGCTACTCCTTCTAATATGCTCCAGGTAAATGTTTTTAAAAATTATTTGGTCAGAATGCACATGCTTCCCTCTGTTTAATGAATACAAAATACATACAAAGCACCTCTACCTTATTTTTTTATTCTTATTAAAATGATGTATTCAAGTGTGTCTTTCTATTCCTGCCTCTCCCTCAGCCTTTTGTGGCATCTACACAGCTCTCAGCTTTCAGAAGTTCCAAATGCTCCACCACAGTGATGCATTTCTATAGGTGAGTTCAACGTGAACAATGAACAAGTCTAGTGGCCTCTTCTCCAAAGTCAAACCCTAATGCGCTAATTTCATAAGCTTGGCAGTGCCGCCTACAGACAGCCAACATCCGATTCTCCCACCTTATGATCTGCCAGATTTTAACCACTGAACTGAATAATCCATATTCAGCACCTGCTGAGAGAAGATTTTTTTTCCCAAACAAAAAGCTTAACAAGCAGCAACTGCGACTGCCCAGGGAGTAAGAACACAGCTGGGAGGAAGGGCTAAAGATGATAAATACACAGTGCTAGAAGGAGGACAGGCTACAGGCAATGGAAAGAGTCTCTTTCACCTGGGGTGAAACAGGCAGGCAAATCCATGATACAGCACCTTTCCAAGACTAGGAGACAGTCGACTGTTGACAGGTTAATTTGACATCCTCTACCAATCAAAACGTACCTGAGGTCCCCTTAATGCTTTTTCCATCTGTAATGGAAGAGTTCTAGTTTTGTGGATGTCCACACCAGGTGATCTACAGAGCTCTGCAAATTTTTAACAATGTCCACTACTTTCTTTCCACCTACTTCTCAGCTGGAAATTATACAAAAGCTTCAGTTTTGTGTTGGGCCAGCCAAGCAATACACACTGTATTCATAGCAGTTATTCTCTAAAGACCAAAAGAATGACCAAAAAGATTAAAGTTATAGTATTACAAGACTTCCCAAGAAATGCAAAGAGCATCCTATGTCTAGAAAATTCCACGCAAAGCTAATTTTTGGGCTTCTTCAAGAGGGAAGCCATCCTTTAAGAAGCCCAAACAGAGCATGACAAACCAATAGTTGCTCTCATTTTCTCTGTTAGCTCTTACGGCAAAGATGTATATAGTGAACCCAGCAGTTTCAATTGTACAAGCAACCCCCACAAAGACATGGGCATTTCTTTTTCTCTGCTCGCTCTTTCTTGACAAACAGAAAAATCTGGCAAGTTATCAAAAAAAAAAAAAAA
>VYXH01002036.1:910574-920766 GCA_013397275.1 Burhinus bistriatus
CTTTTTTCTTCTTTTTTTTTTTTTAATTTTTACTTTAAAAAAAATTTGCATCCTAAAGCTTTTCTCAGTCTCTCCATTATGTAACAGTTCTTTAGGAAACCGCCAGCTACCCTGACAACTGGGATGTTTTGCCAGAGTGGCTTTGTCTAAATCCTAAAGCAGTCCTTGGCTGTGCGCGGAGCCCAGTGGCTGCCTGTGATCTGAATGCCAATTAAGAGCGCTGCCCCTCTTGTCTGACAAGTCAGAGACTTAAAGGTCTACCTGAGGTCAGCAAACTGTCTGGGCTACTTTTGTGAGCTGAAGAGACTGAGAAACACAGCCAACGACACGGTCCTTTCCTTAAGTGTCACACTGGGCAAAGAGCGTTTCATGTACAATTGTCATTGCATTTTGTTTAAAGCAGAAAGAAATATATTCTTCGTGTTTTGCTTGTGTTTGCTTCCGAGTCTTACTTTCATTCCCTGCATCACCAATGACATTAAACCCCCTAGCGGACAGGTAGGGATGAAGACTAAACTACTTGGACTTTAAAATCAATCAAATAAACATACAT
The DNA here is from genome assembly GCA_013397275.1 of Burhinus bistriatus. Classification (NCBI taxonomy): domain Eukaryota; kingdom Metazoa; phylum Chordata; class Aves; order Charadriiformes; family Burhinidae; genus Burhinus; species Burhinus bistriatus. The sequence continues at coordinate 911,128 of VYXH01002036.1, forward strand.
ATCCAAAATTCAATTGATAGTGAAATACAGAATGTGTCCAGTTTGGCATAGACACTGTAACTCTGGTGTACCGGCTCTACACTATTCGATTCTCCTGCTTTCCTTGAAGTCCCCATTCAAACAAGCCCTATATCATACACTTAAAAGTTCTATTTTTTTGTTCCAAAACTTAAGAAATAGTGCAGCATGCCAAAAAGAGCTCAAAAATGCTGCTTGCCCAGATTTGTTATAAACACCTTGAAATTCTCTTTCTTTGACACTTAAAACAGACCTTTTAAGATGGCAATGGATATATAATCCATCAATATTAGTGGTTATGAGGAAGTGGTAACTTCCTTTTAAATCTTTCACATCATTTCTACTTTTGGAGGCAGAGACATCATTATCTGCTAGCTACACAAAATATTAACTTATTTTCTTTCTTACTATTGCTTTTTATGTAAACAGTTGAAATCTTACTTTGTTTTATGAGCTCTACAACACATGCCAACTTTTTTGTAAATATTTATCTAAAACTATGAGCTAAGACAATTTTTTAATCTAAGAAACCGTATCATTTACATTCCCAGTTTTACCACCTTTCCATTGTAATTGGTGATTTAAGCTCCTGTTCTTTTCATGGCAAACTGCAGTTTAAACACTCTGAATTCTTACAGAGGAGCATCTTTCATTAACCCCAAAAGGAAAAGATGCTTTGCTTTCCAGGATGACGAAGACAGAAGACAACTAAATTTCACATGAGAGATTATTCTGCTCTTTTCATGAATGTTTAGTGTGAACCTGCATTACCAGGTATCTACCATACAGGACTCCAAGAGATGAGATGAAGAAAAATTGTAATGTATCTACTGATTTTTAGAAAGGATTTGGATTTCAGACATTACAGTTCAAAAATTAATGAAAAAGTGTGAAGTTGCTCATTAACTTGTCAGATAAAACCACAAGCTAAAGACAGTTAAGAAAACAGCTTTGCTGAAACCAAGGCTAAGTCTCCCACTGAGAAAGGCTGCTAATATGTTTTTGAACTTGCAAACTACTCCTTGTATAGCTACATTAAGAAAAGAACTTTCAGTTATATATTTTTGGCATATGATCTTGAGGGGGAGGCTGCTTTTTTACTTTATTTTACCTACAGTAATTCATTCATTCTGAATGTTACTGTGAGTGAGAGGGAGAACTGGTACAGAGTAACAGTTACGTAATTGATAAAACAAAATTCTGTGTGATATTTATAAATACATAGATGCATATTTAAAGCTGCATTAAAAATATTGAAATGAGAACTAGGTTATAAAGCTGTATCTTTTTAAGGAAAGAATTTAATAAATTGTAACTCGTATTTTTTTGTCCATCACCTTCATTACAATACCTTAATTTTCCTCATATCGCAAAGCATTCACCCTAATTCCTGGCCAGAAAGGGCATTTCAGAGATACATCCCTACACAAAACTTACACAAAACTCACTGAAAATATTCCCAAATCTTCCTCCCAACTTTTAAGTCAGATCCCCAGTACTTCTGCCACAGACATCTACAAAACACGGTAGGCACTTCTCACATCAGTGAGCTCCTCTCTGAAGGCTTTAGCTTTGATATAACACATCTCCAACTTCTGTTCGCTCTTCCACGTTCACAGGCTGTTGAGGTCTTGTGGAAAACTTCCCTCCTAATGAAGTGCTGAGCAAAACGCTTCTTAAGTCAGTGTTGTACAAGAAACCTCAGATCTCACAGAACAGCAATTGAATTGCACCATCATTAATGTCAATAGTGGCTTGGGGCCAAACATCAAATTTCCATTACGTAAAACTGAGGCATTTTCTACCCCAAATAAGTATTATGACCTTCCAAAGTGATCAAGGCGGCCTTGTGTGACCACGGAAAAATAACCCTTTTTCTGATTAATTTCACAACCTCGTAAAGAGTGGGAGTAAGTTAATGAAAAAAAAAATAAAATCAATAAACCCTGCACCAATTTGTGACCCCCAGCATTCAAAGTCTTCAGCCATGCTTTCAGTACTGGTGAAAGGCACGTGCCTGACACCCCTTCTGTAGTAATGAACACCTCTGGGCTCACAGTTGGCTGAGGACTGACAGCACTGGAAGACAAACGCCCAGAAGAAATGCAAAGCTTCCTCCACAGTGTGAGGTCATCACTTCAGTTCCCCCCAGCTCTTGTCTTGGGGCGAATTCCCCATGATTTTCAGAGAAGTGAATTCTCAAAGTTTTGCAGCTTCTGTGTTAGACCAGGACTGCACTACTAATTTATCTTATCAGCCACTTGATTGCTGGTCAGCATCAGCAAAATTATTAAGAAAAACACCATGGTAAAATTAACTGCTTATTTTGATTTCTCTCTTTTGTCTTCTCTCCCAGCATCCATGCAGCAACACAGTGGTCATAGGGGAAACAATTTTACATATTGACATCACTTACAACCCTCTCAATACACAGCCACAACCGCTAACAGACAAAATCATTGTGCTCAACACTATGCAGCAGCAGTTGGAACACATAACAATTTCAAAAGGATGCCAACCAGCAAAATATCAGCTGATGTCTAAAATACAGAGAGGCCATGCAGGTTTGACAAAGTCTCACAGTTACAATAAATTTTACTTTAAAAAAAAACCCAAAAACAAAACAAAAAACAAACAGATTTTTACATCTTTTGGGATACATATTGTGATAAATATTTATACATTGAGCACAGCAGAGTAGCAGTTTGCTACGTGGAATATAAATTATATAAGTAAGCCACCTTATCTAGGCAACTTCATCTGGATTCACTCTTTTAGGAAGTAAGAAGCAAAATATATTTTTTTTCAAACTCCTTTTTTCTTCCTCAGTTCTCCAGTCAGTGTCATCCTGTAATTCTATTTCAAGCCCTGTTCTCATATTTCAATCTCCTTTTACTCACTTCACCTAAGTGCAGAGCTACTGTACTTTCAACAGTTTTAAGAATTGCCTCTAAAACAAACCCCCAAACTAATTCAGGCCTACAAACTTAAGAGACTTTGTAGAACAAATTGCTGGAACATTAAAAGCCAGTGCGCTACATTTTCTTCCAATATGAAGAAGTCCACTTCATGAATCTTCAAAAAAACATTGCAAAGAAAGAGAATATCCTCAACACATTGTATGCCATATTTATGAGCACAATGATCGCCTCAGATTTTGGGTTCACAATTGAATTATATTCCCTGTCTTTTGCTAAAAGCTTTGGATGTGACAAGGAAAAAAAAAGGGAAAGTACCAAGAAAAAAAGATTGTCCAACAATGTGTTTCAGCATCCTGGACCACTGCAAGGTTTTGAGATCAGGTGAGAACACCTTACATGTCTTGACAAGCAAATTCCATAACTGTCCATTACTGTTCATCACTGTTCCTTTCTGATAACTCTGACAATTTTAGAGCAGCCCATGTGTGTACACTCACTGTCTGCTCCTCAGACAACACTGACTTTAAAAGGATTTTAATTACTATAGATTTACAAGTTTGATCACATTTTTGAGGATTTTCACCCAGTGGCTGTGCCAGAAAAGCATGGCTATAAACTTCTTTAGGTTTATATGTCAATAAAGGAAATCAGATCAAGTGCTTTATCAAGTCTCTTCCTGCTAAAAGACGAATGAGGTAAATAATGTAAGAGGTAACAGCTCTCCTTCAAAGTAAATATTCTTTGGTGTCTTGACTAGTCTTTCAAACCTTTGGCCTTTGTGAAAGGATTCTCTGCCTTTGCATTTGTTTACACATGTTGATAATCCAAGAAGTGCTACATAGGCATATTTTCCTAAGCAATTCTGATTTCTTCTGCACTCTTCCAATTGTTATATGGCTTAAAGAAATTCTCATTTGAGTTCCAGAAAGAGATCCAGAAAAACTGCAAACCAAAAATCTTGACATCTGAATTGAGCAAATTAGTATAAACTATTCTCAAGAACAGAATTAGTGGGCAGACAAATAAGTACGGAAAAATTGTCAAAACTGCCTCTGTAAAAAGAAATTACACCTCAGAAATCTGAGGGTTCCTTTCAAACACCTAATAAGCATTTGGATCATAAAAAAATTCAATTGACGTAGACTGTGTAGGTTTCCAAACAACACTGAACAATATCCTTAACTTAAAAACCTGAACTTCCACAGGACAAAAGGGATGATCCTCACAATAAAAATAAACAAAATAAGTAAAATAAATTAAACCAACCAGGATCAGAAAACAGGCATGAAAAAGGCAGAGTAAATGGTCAGTTTTCACAATTAAAAGCAAGTTCATCAGTGGAGACCTGAAGTGATGTTCTACACTTGGGTCCAACATAGTCATAAATGACCAGTAAAAGAAGGTAAGAGGCGATGAACCAAAGCTGGTGATGATACAGAGCTGCTCAGGCTAGTAAAGAGGAAAACCAACTGTGAAGAACTGCAGAAGGACTTAACATCTTTCCCTGTTCTTTATACTCTTCCCTAGTATCAAATTATCAGAGGCAGGATATACATTAGAGTAACCAGGGGTCCTATTTTACTTGTTAATTTGTGGAAGGACACATCACTACTGTAGATATAACCAAACTGAGTCAACAGTAAGCTCCTGACTGAATTCATTCATGCATGCATTCCAGGACTGCCACTGTCAGAAGACCTAGCTGGGAGATGGATGCTGATAAATTGTTTGTGTCCGCTTCTAAGTGGCTTCTCCTGAATGATACTTCTAGGCAGGATTCTTCTATTCAATATCAAAACATTTGAGAGATACTTTCTCTAATTCTGATCTCTACCTACATGAAGATCTCTAAACCCTTGGACACAGAGGACAAGTCTCTAAAAAATTAGAATTGGAGTGTTTTAACTTTTGGACACAGGTGCTGTACCCATGAGTACTGTTTATTTCAAGGATAGATGAAACGTCTTTTTCCTGTGTGAATCATAACTCTCACATATTGTTTCAGTGACAGCTGGCCACACCTAAGCTGTATTTGCTTCAAAATGCAATCTCCAAATTAAATCAGGTACCCAACTTCCACATTTGTTGTATCAAGTGGGCAGGTACAAAGAGACCAAAAATATTCTGGTACACAGGAGAAAGTATAATCTACAGATGATATGGATTTCAGTACCTGACCAGTAAAAGAATATCCTTGCAAAAAATACACATTGAGTGGGGGGAGAAAACCACTGGTTCTTTTAGCATTGAAAAAGAACCTCTGCAGTTACATTTTATATTCTCTATCCATAGAGTTCCAGTATAAATACCATCATCTTTATAAACAACTAGGAGCACAGTTGTAATTAGTAATACAATCCCCACTATAGATTTTTAGGTCTTGTTCCATTTCCATCATTCTCGACTTCATCTTCCTAAGAAGGGGCATCATTCTTTGAGAAACTCCCTGATAATCAGGGGCTGATCCCAGGAAAGCAGGACACTGATTACCTTGACGTTGAAGGAGTAAAGGATCATGACTGTAAGAGAAAGGGAAGAGAACTGAGCATTTAAACAGATGTTAGAAAATTCAGTATATGAGTGTTAAAGAGACTACTTAGTCACATTATACATTTAAACAAGTATTTGCAGTGGAATAGTGAGAACAGTGGGGAAAAAAAAATTTTACTGAATTAAAAAAAAAAAATCATGAGAAGCAGATTTGGGAGCTCAGGCAACAACCACCACTTTTGAACAGAAACACAGTTCCACTGGGAGCAAAGTCCTTAAATAACCAAGCTAAATAGTACTTCCTTACTCAGCACATTCAATTTTTTTGCACAAGCATTTCAAGCCATCTCCTTCCAAGCACATTAGTGTGATTTATTTTTTTTTTTTTTACATGCTTATAGCCTTCTTACATTAATAGAACCAGTTGAGAAAAGGAAGTAACAACTCTGCCACCACATACCTAGAGAGTCTTGCCAGGCATCAAACACCAAGAGTAAAAACTCTCTTCTTACACTTATGTAAAGAAGAATCCCAAGTGATATCTGCTGTAAACATCATTCTCTGGTCATCTCGACTGCAGACTTCAAGGGTGCTAAACAAGATGGACATACTCCTCCCTTGTGTGCTGATTACCTACAATAACTGTCATACCTTAACCATGTTATTTTGACAGACCAAGTCTGGACTTCTTGGGTAACCAAGAAGTAATCACTACCCAATTTCTTTGCACAATTAACATTAGAAATAGTTTTCCAAAACTACACCTGGTAAACAATTTTAAGACCCTGATTTATCAAAATCCAGGCAATTTCATTCCAAAGGGGAGAACAAATATATAATTACATATATGTATATATTTTATGTATCCTCTTAAACACATTTACATTTTAAAAGGTCTTTGAGCTCTGTGTTGGTTTACCTTTGTGTCAAACAAATGGAATATTCACATTTAGTTTATATACATTTAAATTTTAAGTCTTGTATCTGCATTTTGAAACATTTTTCCTCATAATGCAAATCAATCCCTTTAAATTACCTTGGGCTTTTCAGAGAAAAATATGTCAAGATTGTTCAACCTCTCTACCTTTCTCCTTTGCAGTGTAACAACCATCAATTTCTGGAAGAAAATCTGAGAGTGCTAAAGGGCAGTGTCACCATATTCGAAGCACGAAAGAGCAGACAGAAGCATAGCTGTCCCCACCTCCTTGAACAGGAGTAACCTCAGCAGCCTGAGCCAATTCCCATGTTACCTAGAGGTAGTCTTCCCACTGATTTAGCTGAAGATGAATACAAGTTGGAACAAGCTGACTCAAGTCACTTATTTCTCAGGAAATTAGAGGGAGCTACATTGTCGTGCTATTGTACAGAAACATTATAGCAAACATTCAGTCAAAAAGCTCTAGTAACTGGTCTTTGAAATTTGACTTGGAACTTGCAGTTTGGCACGAGATTCACCTGGTGTCAGAGATGGCTGTAGGAAGAGCCACCTAAATGTGATGAATATTAAAAAAAAAAAAAATATATATATATATATGTATATGTATCACTTCACACCTGCTAAGATAAGACTTGTTGAGTCTGGCAGCCCAACTCTCCAAAGGCTCGTTACACAGATCATTTTCCCTGCCCTGATACAGGGACTGACCAGGTCATTTCCTGCAATTGCTCCTTCTGACAATCAATTTTCTGCAACCGTGCCAGGCAACTGAATGAGAGCAGAGGCTTTCTTGCAGTCCAAGTGTTACCTTTGATGATGTCCAGGTAGCATAGAGATGAAGGAAGCAGTCCACATGGAATAATTCAGGCTGGGACAAATGCATTACAGAATTCTGAATGGGGCAATGGGGCAGCAGGAGATAAAAAGCACAAGATGGCCAGAGTGGGCAAGTGGATGGCTAGAAAGTTTAGGAGTTGAGAGAAACTCATAATAGTCATAGACATGAGCTGGGAGCACAGAGAAAGAGCTGGTCAGAGAAGACAAAGAGAAAGAAGAGGGCCAGGTCTGGAACGTGCAAGTGCAAATGAACAGCAGCAGGGCAACCAAAAGAGAAGAATATGAATATAGAAAGAAAGGGAACATGGGATTAAGTATAAGGGGAAAGAAAAGTGAGTGGCAGGGTCAGGAAGTACATTTCCCAAAAAGATCTGAAGTTAGGGGTCCGGAGTTGTTACATTCTTCTGGCAGCACACAGCAGTGAAAACAACTGGAAGTAGTGTTTCATTCCCCTCTAGTAGCTAGTTGCCATTATAGATAAGAGCTTGTTACAGCTACCAATTACGATTTCAAGTGCAAATGTCTGTTCTAACCCAAACTGAGAGATGATATAACTCCACATGATATAATTACTTTTCAGTTGGCTTTTAAATAGGAAATCAGATTCAAAGCAAACTCCTTTAAAAGGCTGACTAGTTAGTTACTAAGTGAAGTATTCAAAAACTTTAAAAAACGCCAGAACTAAAAGTTGACTACTCAGGCTTAATTTCAGGTACATACACATTAGCATGGGAACTCTGCTCCTGTCGCTGAGCAAGAAGCTACTCAGCATTTCCTTTATTCTTTATTTAGGAGTTGGCCTCAACTCCATTTCACATTGTCTGTTCAAATTCTCCACCAGACACACTGAATTTAAGAACCCTTACACACAGTTACAGTTACGTATTAGATAGCCTACCTTGTATGCACATTAAATATAGTCTTAATTTTATGTGTATGTATTTGACAGTGAATTTCCCATGCTACATTATTATTTACCTACCTTTTAATTCATGTTTTTATTTCAAAAAGTAACTGTTGGCACACCGTATTTTTTTTTTCCTTGCATTTCTCTATCTAGAGATCTCCCCAGAAAAAAAACCAGCCCCCTAAAAAAACAAAAAACCCAAAACAAAAAACCCCACACTTAGTGGCAACTGCAATAACAATATTCAGTCACAATATCAAATAGCCGAGAAGTGTACAATAACAGAAATTGCTCCACCTCACACATCATCTAAAATACATGACTGTATCTTTCACAGTGTTGAACTGCTGAGGTAAACCTAAAAACAAACTGGACAATTTCCTTTATTTATTTTCTGCAATTGCATATTTTTTCAACAGGTAGCAAAGAGCTGGAATATAAAAATTGTTATAAATTTTTTGAAAAAGCAGTACAAAACTTGCAAACAGTTATCACATTCCACCCCCACCCCCAAGAAAAACCCCAAACCACAGAAAAATGATAAACACAGATCTGTTCCTCAATGAGAAATGTCATATGCCAAATGTGGTATTTTAACATTTAAATGTTTGGAATTATTTCAATACTGAAAGCTGAAAGACTGTTTTAAAGAGAAAACAAACAAATGAATACAAAAATCATGCTTTCTTGCTTTCTGTTATTCTGCATTCCTTTAAAAAAAGGAAAAAAATCATTATGGGGCTTATACCAGGCAAATGAAGTTTATGCTGTGATCTAACACCTCTAACAAAGTGATCAGCAACAGAACAGGAATTTATTCTAAATTATGTCAGTCTCCCATATGAAGCTATGAGGATCTTTCTTTCACATCTCTTTTTGTAAACTACTGCTCACTTTTTATGTTGTAGACCCTAACTGGTCTGATGTACATTCTTAATACACTACACTTTATCTTCCTAAACAAATGCAGATGGCAAATTTGTTTCTCATAACAACCAACTTTGTACACTCCTCTTTTTTTCCATTCATTTTGTAACTTAAGACTAAATAATGCTAAACTGAACATTCAAAGTTTTAAGTAGAAAACAATGTTTTGTCAAAATTGTTTTTACAGTGTTTCAACTCAGAAGAGAAGCTGTAGGAAAAGCACACCGATAGCGGGATGGGGGGTCTGGTGGTGACTCATTTTAAATGTGATTGATCAAGATTCTCCTCCCTTCCATGATTTATACAGCTATGAGAAACCACTAAGAGAAACTCAACCTTTCATTGTAGCATATACTTTGTGTTCTTTATACAGCATGCCTTTATTACCACCCCTTAAAAAAAAATTGTTTTTATCATTTGATCAAGATACCATAGTATTTTGCAGTAAAATGGTATCTGGTGAAGAAAGAAATGTATCAGAATGATCTCTTTTATCTGGCTGATGCATAATCTGTGATCCTCCCTCTACAGATGGCTATGAAAGCATCCAAAAATGCTTAGATGTGAGAGTTCATCATGTGCCACAAGATGCTTCCCCCCCC
>VYXH01002036.1:920821-963877 GCA_013397275.1 Burhinus bistriatus
TTTTTTTAAATTAGATTTTTAACATACACCCTCCTCCCTGATCACTAGTCTCTTCAGGGCTTCAGCAATTTTTAACAATAAATAACTAAATATGTGAATACCTGGAGTCCTGACCTCATCACATCTGGCACCACAATTTATGCATAGGAAGTATACTATTGACGATTTCAGATGCGAATACTCCAGAATTAAACACACCTACTTGTAGGCAAACAGGCTAAAATAAAAACATGCAAATGTCACTCCTAGGCAAATAGGCTAAAATAAAAATATACAAACATCTCCTGTATACAGCATATCAGGCTTACCAGGACTGAACATAATTGCCTTAAGCCTTCCTCCTCACCCACATCCCTCTACCTGTATTGTCAACAGGTATTCAGTCACTTTCAGAGTAACTTATTCACAAAGTTAACTTTATTTAGACAAAATTATCATTTAAAGATTACAGAAATATTTCTAATTTAACAAAAAGCAAAATCATCAAGCGTTAAACCAAGTAAGACTTCTAGACTTTAAAGTGCTTCCACTTATTTTCACCTGTGATCATGGTCTTAATGCTTCAGTGATATGCAGAAACAAATATTTAAGTAAATAGTTTGATCAGCTAGACAGTTTTGGGGGGAGGTAGGCTGTGAGAAACTTAACTCTATCTGAAATTTACTAGATCCATTAAAAATATTTTTGTGAGTAATTCTTAGAACATGTTATAAGTGCCAGGCATAACCAAAGGAAAGCAAACAGCAAAACACAATTTCATTGGGAGAAATCATGATTTGGTTCCCTTCTCTAGCCAAAGAGCCTGCCAGAAAATATTATCTGAGTATCTTATATAAAAAAGCAAGAAACATGTTAAAGCTCCCTTTTTACAAAAATTACCTAAAAGAAAAAAGAAATGTAATCAATGTAAGAAACAAAGTCCAAACAACTCTGTACATAGTGCTAGACGTTTTGGCTGCGTGAAAACGGCACTCCCAGTCTTATCTTTCTCAGGCTATTTTTCTCTCCACTAATACCATAGCTACCAAGACATAATTCTCCATTTGCTCCTTCCAAGCAATATGAGATTTTCTGTCTCTCTCTCTGTTTCTCTAAGTACCAGCATGGATTTTTCACTCTCATTTAAGAAAAGGATGGCCACATTCAAGTAATAATCGTTACCATGCTGCTTGTAATAGTTAAGCCCCCTTCTTCATTCTGTAGCCACAGTTACAGGCTGTATGACAAGGCTTCAGAAGTGAAGCTGCAGCTACTATGAATTCAGATTCTGTGATAATCCGGCATCATCTCCAGCAATGCAAAACTGATGAGCAATAGAGTTCCTTTAGAATCAAATTAATTAACCGTCATTTTTATAGCAATAAAACCCCCACATCTTTCATTTCATTTGATACTGAAATGCAGACAAAAGCATGACTTGCAAAAAAATTCTTATTCAACTCAATACAATTCCCACACACACTTAGCCCCCATCAACGTGCATCCTTTACCTTCTCCCACCACGAACAGCAGCTTTCTCATGCATCCTTTACTTTCTCCAATGCCCCTCTCCAGAAAACACTTTTCTCCATCCATTTTGTTCCTCATTTTCACCTAAAACATTTTGATTTCCTTCTTCATTTGTGTGTCACTATCACTAAATTACATATTGTGTTGCTCATTCCACTTGTTGACACTGAAATAATAAATTTTGAAATTTGCTCTAAATTATAATAATAGATAAATTAAATTTAAAACTATGTAAAGTTTCTGATTACTTTTTATTACAAAATGAAACATTTATTTATTCTAATACAATCTTTACATACAACCTCCTAAGGAATGGCAGAACTGCCCCTCATGAAACATGATACAGTTTATTATAGCTTTGCTTTGTAGACTGAATGAGAAATTGTTCCAAAAATACCTCTGTCCTCCTTTTTATGACACAATAAATTACAATAGTTTATTAAAATAAGTTTCAATATATTACATATAGGGAGAGCAACACGCATTTTCTACCAATCTTTCAAAAATGTTTTCACTCCTACTTTTGAGGACACGCACCTAAACATTCAGCAGCAAGTTTCACATTTTAAAAAATACAGGTCAAAATATACATAATCTCAATTAATGCTACCAAAATCAGAAGGCTATGACAAAAAGAGATTGTCTGCCTCAGTAAATTTCACCAAGGCACAGCATTACGATAGTAATATTTTTGAAATTTCTTACAAACATATAAAGAATCCTATTTCATGCATAACAGAAAATAAGCGGAGTTTAAATTGTAGTAACAAAGAACCACTAATAGAAGAAGTGAAAAACTGGAAAGTCTATATTTAACTTGGTGCTCAGTCATTAGAAAGGTGCCCCATAACGACCATATGTTACTCAAATATGTTATCACACCTACAATTTCATCATATGTCTCCCAAGAAATTAATTAGCTCTAACTTTTTCAACTTTGACAAAAATGTCTGCAGTAAGTCAGATTACTAGCTGTTGCAAATGCTTCAAAATTCAAAGCTTGCCTCAGCTATTATTTAACCTTTTAATTACAACCATTGAATAACATTTGGAAGGCAGATGTTCCTTTTTTTGCATATGTAGCTAATAATAAAAAAGACTATTTATTTTAAATTAATATTACTTTTTCAACTAAAAATGCTACAAAGACAGTCATTATTTTATACAGCAAAGAATGGATACATCAGCAACGTCAAAATACCAGTTACCTTAACTGGACATGGAGAAACCTGAAGAGAATGAATGCCAATAAAAATCAGTGTGATTCATTTACACAAAAGACCGGGAGCAGACTAGGACTCTCAGCTGATCTGAATGTACTGAAGCAATACAGAAGAGCTCAACTTTCAGCCGCCACCTCAGTTCACAAAAAACGGTGAGAATTATGTTAAAGATTAACACAGGCATGATGAGACTTGATTCATTCCATGTTTTGGAACTAAATAAAATATAAGGGCAAAAGTCACAAGGACACAGCACCAAATAGCAATGATATGTAACCTAATCTAACAGTACACACTAATCTACGATCCCAGTAGTGGGGGTCAAACCTATCTCACAACAAACCATAACAGAGAGTCTTGGTAGATGTCATTCATAAATCTGATTTATTTTGTTGTGACAGTTATAGAAGATCTACTAAAGTTATTCCAACAGCTTTTTAAGTCTAAAAATTAGCCAATAAATCATCTATGGAAGAAATACTAACATAGTTATTTTAATACAGGCATACAGACAAATTCTAAACGTTTTTATGGCAAAACTCTAAAGTTTCAGTCCTGATATAAACAAAAATTGATAAAAACCAAATTAATTTTACAATCTATATTCCTCAATTCTTAAAAAGTATTAGGCACATCAGTTTAGAGCTCTTTGAAGAAAATTAGTACTTCATCATAAAATCATCAAACATATGAAAATAAAGAGGTTACATCACTGTTGAAGGCTTACATTTAGAGTTTCTTGAGGAACGACTCTATAAAGCTATTAACTTTGCACAGAATTAACAACTAAAGGTTCAATGAACAATCAAGACTTTCAATAAAAAGGGTGAAACAATAATGTTTTGACCAACTTTTTCTTAAGGTAGCATGATGTAACATGTCACCATAAAAAGTAAAACAAGTAATTTAATACTTGATTATTTTCTCGCCCAAGCTCAGAGGAAGGTTCCCATCATTTTGTCCACTGTCAAAACTACCCTTGATGATGAGAATGTAAATTTAACCATGCACATACATGCACGAGCACACATATGGAAACACTAAAATGGAATACATTTTTTAACAGGTCTGAAGATAGCTATGTTATTCCTGTGATTGTCTAAAAGTGTTATAAACCTAAGCTATCAAAGTTAAGCCAAAACTTAAGATAAACTCAGTCTTTTTAAATTATGGAGCAGGGGGAAAAAAAAAAAGTAATCACATTTAACAAACCCTAACTCCATGTGCAATGATATCATAACTGAATTAAAAATGAGAAAAAATGAAAGAAAGAACAAAAAAAGTGTCTCCCAAAAGGAAAAATAATTTGAAAGCTCATTTGTGTCTACATATTTTCAAACACTTTAATCCAGCAACTAGAGTTATTTGAAAGCGTTCATTTAACTGCCTTTGTATACCTTTATGCTTATTTCATTCTAACTTTCCATGAGATTTTCTGTGTGCTGGAAACATAAATTATTGACGTGGATGCTGAACTTTAATTCTATTTTGCTCTTTTTTTCTCTAGAAATGTCTATATTCTTACTTAAAGAGTAAGGTGTCACTATGCAGTATTTCTAACTAAATCTGCTACTGTATAGTTGGGTATACAAAATATAACGGGCCAATTACAGTAAAACATCGTCATATCCAATTATGATTTCTATAGAGTCAAACATACAGGGACAATAGGAGACTACAAAATTTGAGTTGAAAATATTCAAAATATTTACAACATAAAAAGAAAAATTCTTGAGTGTAAATTCATGAGTACAGCTGTACTATAAATAACATACAAAAAAACCATATATTTAAAATGAAAAGAAAAAAAATACTGTCTAGACAAGCTTTCTAAAACCAGCAAACCATTACTATCACCCACCTCATAACTCATTCAATCCTATATTATCATTCCAGGTAGCTTTTCTACATGTCTTCGGCATTGAAACTAAATCAAAATGCAAGTTCTATCTTTCTCTATAAGAAATCTAAAAAGTATTAAATTTAGAAATGTTGCTGTGGTGTCTCAGGGAAACTACAGTTCAGCCAACATATGCTCCAATTTCTCTTTGAGACAGCTTCTGCAGCAGAATTACGTTTCATAAGGCAGCGCAATGGATGAGCAAAAGAGGTGAATGAGGTGAATTACAGGAAACACAGTTTTGCCAGAAAGCCCGGCCAACAACAGAGACTAAGGAAATTAGGTGCTCAAATAACTCTATTTCTTTCCCCTACACCTTTTAAAACCAGCAGCTGATATTATCTAAGTGTGACAAAAAGCAGGTATCTCTGATACACTCTCATAAAATTTGTGAAAGCAGACACCCATGTCAAAGGGAGGGAGAGATGTGTAACCGGCTGGGCAGGAGGAAAATCCCCAGCAGAAGATGATACATTGTCGGATGACAAAAGACTCTGCACAGGAGAGGCCAAACACAGGCACAAACGCAGGAACAAGCTTTAACCTGGCAACAGCTGACGGTGGGGCACAAGTCCGCAGGGAGCTGAGCCCCATACACTGCAGCCCCTGGGGGCTCTGCAGGCCACCCCAATCCGGTCCACCCAGCAGCTGAAGACACTTTGAGCCCGTAATGATTTGAGGGTAACTGTCCTCAACACCACAAGCCAAACTAACTGGACCATCTGCAGGCAGTGCTTCAGCATAAGCGGACTACTAATTTTTAACAGTGTTCATCCTATGTGTTGTGCTTAGAAAAAAAAGTCTTTCCAATCTAAAAAAAGACTGTGATGAAAATCATGCACCTATGCATGTTTCTGTTTGAAATATAAAACTGAGTTCACAATATTTTTCTAATAACCAGTCTCCAAATACTTCAGTACAGGTAGAAAGACAGGAAGGTTGCTTCCCTGTCCTTAATGGACAGGTGTTGATTCACATCTCCTTAGGAATGTTCTTAAAAAGCAGATGACACCTCACTCTGATAGAAATCATACCTACCTTCAAAAGAAATACTTACACAGGCATGTTTTATGTCCTTAAAGTGCTTTGAACGTAGCACAGAAATAGCTGTTACATTACAAAAAAAAAAAAAAAAATCCCTTTAACAACCTTATTTTTAAACTGAAATTTTGTGTGCTAGGATTATCTATGTATTTTTAAAAAGCAAATTTTAATGTTTACCATCATCACCTAGTTCCCTTTTTTTGAGGTCAGCCACACAGTGGCAAAAAAAAACCCAAAAAATCAATTGTGATTCAGACCGCTGTAAGTGTATGGACACGCAAACCAAAGTTGGTCTGCAAGGCACGTGTTTTAAATGGTAGCACAAAATTTTGTGTGGTATTCTCAAGCAACAATCCTTATACTTCTGCATCTGTGATCTTAAGACAACCATTAGTAAATATTGTCCAGCTTTTTAGTGGCTAAGACCTTTTTCATAATAGTAATTTTAATTAACCATTTTTATATTTCTAATGAATACATGATAAAAATATTCTGTATCTTAATAGAAAAAAATATACTTTTATTTTATATGCAACCCCTCCAAAGTCTTCATATGTCCTCTGATTTTATTAAAACAAAAACAAAAAACACCTACAAGTTCTTTCACTACAAATGCCGATGAATTCACCTTTCTTGCCCGCCCACAATACCCACGTGCCAGTGTGGATGTACCTGAAAGGAAAATGCTAGTCCATCATAAGAAACATTTTCACTAAACATTTTTCACCTCACTCTGGTAACCAAGATCCTTGAGCACAAAGATCAGTAGAAATTATCTATGTCTCTTTCAACTCTAATCTACAAAATGCAAGAAAAAACTCACAAGATACCGTGCCATAGCAACAGGATGCCTACAAAGGGAAGAAACAAACCCACGGATGCTTATCCTGCTCAACATGTGCGGAACACCTTATGCACCGATCCGTGCAGCTATTCCCCTTTTCCACAGGGAAGCCGCCCTTCTTCCAGCGTCTCTGAGCACAGCACTGTAACACCGAACAAGTACAGAGCACTCAGAAGAGAGGATTCCGCTCTGCTTGAAGGCCAGGTGAATACAGGTATCACCAAGAGTTTTGCTAAAGGCAACCCAGAGTTCTCCCGAGCGCAGGGGCAAAATGACACATTTCACCAAAAAGTTTCTGAAACTGCCCCAGTTAAACTCTCCAGATGTAATTTCTTTTGTAGCAATCAGACTTTACTTGTTATTTCATATCCTAATCAAAACAACACAGACAAAAATAATTTGCTTACTGACGACACTTTTTTCTTAAAAACTGTCTTTATAATGCTCTTCCTCTCCCACTTTCGTTGCATTGAAATAGCGACTGACATCAGAAAGCAGCTGTGCTGCACGCACCCCGCCACAGCACCACAACTGCACGAGAGCCTTCCAGCCTCCCTCTGAAAAGCTGAAACCTAATTAGGATGCTTAAGATAGCATTATGGATATTGCAAACGGTAAATAACTAACCCAAACATATAAGCTATCACAAACATTATGGATAATTTTTTAATCTTTTTCATCTAAAAATATTCTGGTGTTCCTACATATTGCAGAGAAAACAATCGATGCCACTTGAAGAAATGCTTGCTTTTCTATTTTGCACCTGCACTCTTTTGCTGTGGAAGTGTGTTTCACATCAAGAATTTTATCACCAGCTCTTGAGGTGGGTTGAATTAGAATAACAGTATTTCTGGAAAACAGACCACCAGTATAATGTGAGATTCCTTTGCAAACATAAGTAAGCAATAAAACATCATCTTCGCATTTTTAAGAATATTTTATGGTTTTGTCTGTATTCCATGAGTTTGCAATTATGTGAAAAGCAGACTTAAAAACACTTTTCCGTTTTTAAGAAATTATGCATATAAATTGTCGCATAACTCTCTATCTAATTTTGTGAGTAAGCTACATAAGCACAGTTGTATATGGTTTGAAGGCAGACCCTAACTCCTTATTTAGGCACCACAATATTTAGAGACATTCCAAGGTGTAAACATCACAGGCTCCACAGAAGTTAGTACATTCAGCAGGGGAGCAGTATCTTCAGAAAAACAGAGCAACCTAGCCTTAGGGATGTAAAATTCTGGTATCGATGTTTCAACATCCTAGCGTCCAGAGAGGGCAGAAGGACAGAGACAGAACACAAGAATGCATTACTGAACGAAGATTTTACTAATTCAGGTAGAATAACAGCAGAAGCCTGGTAAAAACAATAGATAGGCCTGAGCTGTCACACTTGCCTCATTTTAAAGTTTTCTGATCGGCCACCAGCACAGGTCACATCGGCGGAGTTCAAACAAAACCCTGCCGAGGTGCAGGGATCAACATTTCTCCTCTGTCCATGAGGTGCACCAGCCACACGCAGGAGGCATCCATAAAAAGCCCCAAGGAAGCCAGTACCAATCTGAAGGCAGAGTCTACGCTCATTTGCAAGGTTGAGGCCTTTATTCAGTCTTATGTTTCACCCTAAAACCAATCTTAAAGTATGCATATTTAAAATGCAGTGCCATATTAGCTTGGAATCTATAATTTTAAGGAGAAATTACCACTGTGAGAGGTAAGGCTGTAACAGACCAGAGCAATGCACTGGCAGTGATTCAAATTCATCTCAACAGGGCTCAGCACAGACATCAAAGACCCGTACAGACAAAATCTCCAGCAGAACATAAGCACTGAATTGCATGATATAGTACTGTTACAGAGTTTGATTTAACTACTACGGGCTTCCACATTTTTATCTATGCAATGTTTCACTGTACGTGTGAAACATTGAGATACGCTCACAGTTTCACATACAAGACTACAAATTTCTACAGGAGCTCTCAGGTATCTAAACATAATTCCTGTCTGGTCTCATTTCAATGTCTGAAGCTTGATAATAAACTTCTTAAATGTATTCACTAGCAAATTTTTATTATTACAGATATATTAAATATTATATAGTTACATTCAGTTTCCCTTACACTCCCTTAATGCACTGCAAGTCACAACTTGCATTTTGATGTGAACTAAAATGATTTTATTCACAGGTCTTTATTCAGGTCCTTCCTCCCCACCCCAGACGTCGACAGCTGGAACTGTAAGCATTACTTCCTGTCTGTGTCTATCACCACACTTCTGTCAGGTTTCAAATAAGTCTTCCAAATCTAATGGCAGCAAAGCAACAAGTCAAGGTACTACATCATAACTATGAAAATATTTCTCTAAACAAGGGCCATATTCATAGTCCAGACATTTGTACCAAACCACAAAGGATCTTTGGGATATGACAAAACAAGTTAATATTTGAAAATATAATTTACTTTCAATTTGTAATTTGTGCAAGTGTACTAATTCACAAACACATCCCTCATATTCCATTAAGCAAACATTACTTTCTAGAAGGGAATGACAAAATGCAGCTCTTCCCAGAGGTACGTTTTCTGAAGAAATTGTAGCTATCAAAATGAGTTCCAAAAGTAGAAAAGGCAAAATTTGCCACCACAAAGTTAAAGTGAATCAGGCTAGGATTCAAAATTGCTCCAGTATCGCCATCCTACACTACTTCAGTGATGTTTTATGCATCAATGCACTTAGGTACCACAGGAAAAAATCTACAATGTTAAACTGCAAGAAAAGAATATTCAAGTAATATAGTCAGGTTAGGTTTTTTCATCCACAAAAGTTAGTTACGCAATGTACAGTCAAACCACATATTAAAAAGAAGTATCTGTATCATCATCTAGATTGCTGAAAACAATGCCAACTGGCTCACTGGACACTCATATCCAATAAAAACAATTTGATTTTGAAATAAGTGTATGAAAATTTAAAAATACAGTATGACCAAAGTTGGCAGCCCCGTTGCTTCTATTCCCTTGTTTCATGCTTTTTGGAGGAGGGACTTCAAAATTCAAAAGTAGGTTTCAGAAAGCTGATTCACACTCCGAAAACATTTGACCCATTTGGAAAAGCATAATTTAGCTGATTATAGAGTCCTTATTGTGTCTGGCACCACAAACAAAGCATCCAACTACATCCACAGGTAAGAATAAAACAAACTTTTTTAGGCTACTTGTAGCAACTGAAAATGGATTTCTAAGCATTTAAGAGCTGAAAGAACAAAGACTGGAAAAGGAATTGACTATTTTACACAGAACAAATGAAATAAAAATCTCTGCTGGCTAGCTTTCTCAAATTTAAAAAAAGGAAATTTAAAAAAAATCAAGAAAGGGAGAAATAATGATCAGCTGTTGGAAAAATAGCTTTAATGAGCACTTGTAGCACCACATTAAAACACCCAATTTGCCTAATAAGTAGGGAATGTGAGTCTAAAACTACAAAAGGAGTGTGAAATGCCATGCTACAACAAAAACTGTATCAAAAGAAGAGACAGAGTGCACTGAATTTAAGTAGAATTCTACATGGAAACGTACAGTAAGTTCCCAGGAAAAGTACACCAAAACTCCTATCTCCAGCTAGCACTACGTGGCACTTCCCACCTCCAAAATAATCCAAGCCCTCAAAAGTAAATACATATCATGTCAGAAGTCCGAGACGACAGAGATCAGGGAAAGCTGGGGGCTGGGAGGGGGGGGAGCAAGAAGGGAAATCAGAACAAACATCTATCAGAAACAGTCTTTACTGTTGGCTACATATTCTTAGGTACCCATATATTAGGGCAGATGTGATCAGCCTGACTGGCCTATCTGCAGGTTTTGGAGTTTCTCCTGTCACCGGCTGGAAGGTTAGAAAAGGAGAAGGACTGCCTGTGGCACAGGAATCCCAAACATTTCTGTGAATACCCAAAAGCTGAAGCTGTGAACTTAAGAGCAAAAATTACCACTTTATGGGAAAAACTGTTTCGTTTTTTAAAAAAAAAATAAAAATCTCCACTTTAAGGTTTCAACTGCTGTGCAAATCCCTGTTAATGTAGCTGTCTTGTTGGAGAAATGCCTACCCGCTGCATGAAACCCCCGTGTTTTACTAGGGCAGAACCTGGAGGAATTCTCCTTCACTGAAGGATTCGTTCTGGGTGGTGAGAATATCTCCTCTTTAGTGGCCTCAGGTACTACAGTCGGTCCGTCGCTGACTGCTAAATGGAGCAAGGTGAACTACTGTTCTACAGCAAACATTCACGTGCGACTGCTCTCCTACAGACTACCTTGCTTGAGCATATGAGGTGTCCGACAGAGATGTCAGTGAGAAGACTGCCTGCAAGTTTCCCAAAAATGGGAGGTGTATCTGCTAAATGTTCAGGATACGTGCAGGAAACTTGTATCACAATAACATTTAAGAATACAGACATATGGGTGCTCCCTACTCTGTTTTGTTAGAAGCAAGAGAAAGGGAAGGAGGGAGACACTTGAGAAACTTGTTTCCTGTATAACCACATTTACATGCTGCTGGTGCAAATGGAACAGCCAAGGAGACCATAGCACCAGAAAGGCTCTTCTAGATCATCAAGTCCACTCCCAAGCCTACCCCAGCACCAAGCCCTTCTTTTGCAAACAAAAAGGGGGGTGGGGCGGGGTTGGGGAGTGTAAACCATACAAACACACACCAAAAAACCCCAAAGATAAATTGTCATATTCTCTTTAAAATCAGCACTAGCACAAACTTGAAAGGAAACCTCTCAAACAGAAGTAAATGCACTGAAGTAACATTCCACCTAAGCACAGCCCCACTTTCAAAGAGATTTTGTAAGCCTCACACTATGTACGAGTCTACTAAAAATACCTGATAGTAGGGGTCACAAGTACAGACTATCTAACTTTTCAGCAGAACTGGAGCTCTATGGTGATCACTGGTCAAAGATTTTGTACAACATTGCTCAGGGTATCTCTGCCAGCTCTGACAATTCAGAACATCACTATATTTATTCTCATCAGATGAAATCAGCATACTTTATATAAGCATACAGAAACTGATTTTTTTCCTGAGAGTAAAACATCACAAAAATACATTATTTAAAAAGGTAATCGCTTTCTTTAGAAAAGACTAAAGATTACTAAAACATCCCAAACAGAAACAAAAGATTAAAAAAACCCACAAACAGTTAAACACTATTTCCAACTCTCTTTATAATACATTAAAACAAACAAACAAACAAATCCTTAGCAAAAAAAGGCAGTGGCAAAATTAAATATAATAGGATGTGTTAATAAAAGATAAGATTATAATAACACTACCACAGTTGATGGAAATCAACAGATTAAAAAAAAAATTATATAAGTGTTATTCATCCAGCTTCCCAGAATAAACAAAATATTCTGGATCAGTGATGTCACCACTCTTTAAAAGTCAATCTAACTAATCTTGCCTCAGATTTTTTCCCCCCCCAACATTTTAAATGATGGAAGGAAGAATAATTCTCCACTTACTATTTCTCTGAATTCTGTTTTTACGGGTCAGTGAGTTGAATGTCACAGACACACTGAAGAGATCATTTATTTGGGTATAATGAAAAAAGCTATTTATCTTTAGCATCAACCAAAAATTAACCACCACAGAACAGTTAAGTACATCTTAAAAAATTAAGAAAAAACAACTATGGAGTAAGGATGTTTTTAGCCAATCAGCTAACAGAACAACACAGAGAAAGATAAATATTCCAAAAGGTAGAAAAAATTAATAACCCAGTTACAAATCAGTCACTCAAGCAGCAAGAGTTCTTTAGAAAAGCAGTCCAGATTTAGAAATTTGGTTGTCTTTGGAAAAAATCTGGGAAGAACAAACAATGCAATGATGTTATGAAAGACACATCTTAAGAGACAAATAGAATTATGCTACACATTAAGAAAGCTTTTGTATGTAAATCAAGGGAAAAAAATAAACCAAGAATTTATTCCTCTCTATCAGGCAAAGATAAAACTTTGAAATATCAACATTAACAAATTTTGCGCACTACCAAATTAAGAAAAAAAAAAACCCAAACCCTAAATTGAGAAAAGTCCTCAGAGAACAAGACGACTACAAAGTTTTTTCTTTGTTTGTAAGAAAATATCAAGTTTGAAGTACAGTTAAAATAACTGGCTAGGCTTAGCCTAGAACAGAGAATATGGTAGGGAATAAGAGGGAGGAGGATTATAATAATCTTAAAATATGCGAGTCTCTTAAGGAGGACAGTGATTAATTGTCCTTCACATCTACAGATGGCAGTACAAAAACTGATCGGCAGGGACATTTAGATTACATATTGTTAGAAAGTTGGTCCAAATAAAGTTCGTTAAGTCGCAGAATAACTTCGTGTTGGAAGGTTGCTGAAGCTTTCAAGAACACCCCAGATAAACATCGTGCGAGGACTTTTTTTGGTTCTGACTCAGCACCAAAATCTCTTCCAACACTACTTTTAAGTCCAATAAAAGGTACCAATACATAATCTAAGTTGGCAGCCTTGTTGGAAACACAGGCCAATATCTTTGAAGTTAACTAGTTATTTTGGTAGGTAATTTGCAACATAAGGACAGCTGTACTAGTTCACCTAGCTTAGTGAGGTTAATGAGGAGGTGATATACTTTTCCATTTTCTTATTGAGACTCATATATCCACACTGCAACTGAAGTGCAACTGCCCATTTGTTAAACAAACAGGTTTTTATACACAGGAAGCAATCTTTGATCACCATAAGTACAACCTTGACAACAGTCACGGATGACCTTCAAACATTATAAAATTACCCAGACTACCTAGATTTCACGAAAAGTGGGTTTGGAGGGGAACTTCTAATTTGCTTTTAATTGGATGTGAGTTACACTCCTTATTCCACTCAGTTTTAAGGGGGAAAATGTGGAGCACCTCTCATTCCACCTGGACCTTCAACTAGACCAAGTGGACTCGTTCACGAAGGAAGAGTTTGAGTCACATCTTCTCCAGCCTGGCAACAGAAACAACTGCAGGAAGCAGCGAGCTCTCTCTGAACTTTAACTATAATCCTGAACTGAATTAGAATTAAAAGGTGACTTTATCCACATGTCTCCTCACATACTCCAACCCAGTGCTCTAGTTCCCTAGCTCGAGAAGAAGTCAGCTCTCTCCTATCTGCTTGCTGTTGCCCAACATTGTTATTCATGTTAACCTTAACTACAGGTAACAGTTTCTGGGAGGAGGGAGTGACTACATTAAGCAGTACACCCAAAGGGAAAGTGGAAGGAAATGCCAGTCTTCCTTCACAGGCAATTCCCAAAACATCTCAAAACAGCTACAAGGACTAAAGTTGAGTCGGGGACAAGGACAAAATAACACAGGCATGCTAACCCTACATAGCAGAAAAATAAAGACTGAAACATTCCAATTTTATTACGGAACTAATTTAGTCAAAAGTCTGGCATAAACTCGGCAGAGCTGTACTATGGGAACTCACGCTCACGCACTCTCACCCATGCAAACCAGATTTCTATACCAGAGAATTACACATTCAAGGGCATCAACCTGGCAACCCCTCTTAGTCGTAACTATTACCCTGTATGTCTAGTTTGATTTTGACTCTGCACCAAAATCGGGGGATGAATTCTTCCTTCAGTCTTTGGCAAAAATCCACTAAGGGTCTCCCTTCATCCTACTGGAGATCCTCTATGTGGAGGGGTTGCCCCTCTCTCTTAGAGATCAAGTTTCTGTTAAATTAGGATCTTGTAGTATATTGTTTCAAAACACTGCAAGGAAAATGCACAGAAAAATACACCATTTCCACAAACAACCACTTCCTCAATAACTAGAATTCAATATTTTTCAAATGAAGATTTATGCAATGTTTTCTTTTTGTTCCTACTTTGTTTAACGCTGAACTGAATACTTAAAAACCCTCTTTTTCCAAGGTGTGTTTTTAATGCCCTGCTCCTGAAAAATAGTATGTCAATATTTTTAATGATCATCCTATAATTGTTCTCTTCAAACAAACCTTGAACAAACAATACAAGGCTACTCCTGCCAACTCACTGACCACAGGTCAAAGCATGTAGTAATCCTGTATTTTTAGCTCTTGAATATTTTTTAATGTTACATACTGTTCAGCAAAAATCTTTAGCATTAAGCACAGGGCAACTGTATTTCAAAATGCTAGTCAACACACAACTTGAAATAGTATACCACACAATGTTTTTTCACTTCGTTTATTTCCAGAGCCATAACTTCTAAGCCTGCCTTCAGTACTGCTGAAAGTACTTTATTACAAACTGAATACACAGAATTTTCAGTTGACAAGCACACAAAAGAGCAAATGGTCATGGAAACAAAAGGAGAAAAGATATTCAGGGGTGCGCTAGGTTTGTTTTTCCATGTAATATAACCAAAGGCTGCTCTGAATTTGACAGAATGGACAACCTCTGATAAAATTTTGTTAAACAAAGTTTTACCCACAGTCCTAACTGGATCTCATCACATGATAAATCAGGAGCAGAGTCTGTCGAAGTAGAAAATCATGACCACATAGGCTCTGAAGGACAGACAATAGCTACACGCCTTACCTCCAATGCATGGAAAGAAGGCATGTAAACCAACTTCCATCAACACCAAATGTGTAAAGAGGATGAAAATATCTGTAAATATTTTAAAAGAAAAGTAAAAACAAATTATGTTTCCTGAATGTTGAGCCTTTAAGTGCAGCTGAATTGCATTTGCAAGTTTTTCTCACCTTTATGAGGCATTAAGAAATAATCAGTGTAACACTCGTCATACTATAAGCAGAAGAAACAGAAAAGCTGCAGCTATCAATAAACCTTTGAAATGCTTGAGGAGCTATTCACTTTGCCTGAACTTGTTACCCTGCTAAGTGGAACTAACAGTCTTGGTTCACTACTAGACTCATTAAATGCATCTAGAAGGTGAACGAGTTGTTCTAACTTCTCACAGGAAGCATTCATTCCCACGTGTTAGGTTGGGTGTCAATGAGATGATTCAATGAGGGGAAAAAACCCAAGCAATCCAAATTTAAAAGAAAAGTCACATCACAGAAACACACTTGCTTGGGAGTGCCTCCATGTTACTGAGTGAAGACTTCCTTTTTTTGGCCTGGAAAATCATAAAGGGAAAAAAGAACACAAAACTATGCTATTTATCAAGTCTAAGACATTACTGAATCCTTACTTTGGACAAACTTCATTCAGATTGTTGTATTTTAATAAAATATTTTGCATAACACAAGATCAAGAAATAGATTGAGGTAACAGATTTGAAAGCTTACATTTCAACTAGAAGTCTTTTATGAAATTTGAATTCTGCTAAGGTGTTTCTAACACAAGCCTCTGTAACATTAGGCTAATACTAGGGCAAGTTAAAAGACTATAGTGCAGACAGCTGCTAGTTCAGAAACTCCAGAACTCCTGCAAAGTGACAAAAAGTAGAAAAAGATGAGAGCAAGGGTTCTCAGAGAAAATGAGAACCAGAGTATTGTCATTAACTGTAGGTTACTTGAATAAAATAATTTTGGATTTTTATCCAAGTAATCCCGAATGCTCTATTATAGATTAAGCCAATCAGTGGGAATGCATCTGAAGATTTACTTAATTACACAATCTTTTTTCTCTTTTCATGGTGAAATTACATTTAAACTCTAAAATAAATGAAAATACATAATAATTAAGTACTGTACTTAATCTGTACTTCTTAATTCTGACCTTCTATTTTTAATCATCCCCTACTATCTACCATCTTAACAGAAAACAACTCAAACCCTTCAGTTTACACACACTGAAAAAAATCGAAAAGCCAAAAAGCCCTGTGCAGTTTTTGTCTACTCTGAGCCACTCCTTGCGCATCCAGTGCGATGCCACACAATTTTTTTTTACCTTAGGCACTGTTCAATGGAGAAACTCTTTCAGTTGGTGCTTTTTGCGTGTTCCTCCAGCTGCCCAGTGGCATGCTTTCCATGACAGATGCTCTGGCTTCATTCTTAACATATGTTCCAGATGATAATTCCATCTTCTTTTCTGGATAACTTTAGAGCCAAGGGGTTTTTGAGCTGTCTAATGAATCTTGGCATCTGTTATAAATTCATTCCATTTAATACATAGTATTTTTCTAAGGCATTTGCTTTCAAAGGCATTTAGATGTCTGTACCTTTGTTGGATTTCCAGCTTTCACATCCATATGTTGAGATGGAAAGAAATATCTGAGTTGAAGTTTCACACTCTGGTCTTTAAAACATGGATTTTTATGACCATATCTTACTTAGTTGGTAAATGAAACTATTGCCTTGCCAATTTGTAACGCTAGCGCCTTACTGAAATCCCCAAATGACAGGCACCTTACTCCCAAGATAGGTAAATTTATTCTCTTCTTGTATTCCTTTACCTTCCAGTGTAGTATTTGAGCTGGGAGTTTCCACAAATTAATTATATTTGTCTAGATTTTCTTCCTTATAATTACATAATAGCATTGTAGACAAAACAAACAAACAAACAAGAAAAGAAAGATAATGCTTTTCATTTAACTTCATCTTCTTATCACTGAAGGACAAGGACATGTTGCAGCATCTCAGAAGTTACTACAATTACCAAGGAATTTTTCTTTGCTACAGAAACTTCTCGTGATTTCTTAAGTAATTAAAAATTACCAGTCTCTTCAATATAAGCTTTCAGTATTTTTTTTTTCTGAAACCATATCCTCACATTAAACTTCCTCTAGTTTTTCCTTCTTTGATGCTACTGTATCTAGCAATAGTTACTTCATTTCTGTACCAAAGTTGCTCACATTCCCAGCCCGTCCAACCCATCTTTTAAATGTCTCTATTCTATGTATCCTTCCCATTTTATCGATCGCTTTCCACCCTTGACAGGCCCACCAGCTGCTTAAAACCATGCAAAAATAGTAGCATTTACCAGCAACTCTTTCAAACAAGACCAGAGAACAACTGTGGCCAAGGGAAAGGTGCAGCAAAACTACTGATGGACTTTTATGCGGGGAATAACCAAGAGCAGTTATAGTACAAACCAAAAGGAAAGTATCTGTAAAGCATTCTAATTCTTCCATTTTTATCATTTCAAACCAGGAACAGAATCTCTAACTACAGTTGAAGCTGAAACCATCACTGCATGCTTCTCTTTCAGAAATGACAGTGCTCTTCATCACAGCATGAGTATAAAAGTCTATTTCCTCGGAGACTATCCTTACAACAGACTTGGAGAAAAGTTCTCCTGATCTTTACTGCTTTCGGCACCTGGTCTGTATTCCAGGCTCCACAGCAGCTCACATCATTCCACAGTTAAAGAGGCACATCAATGCAGTTAAAATTGAAAAAAAGATCCACTTCTTTTCTCACAATGAGGACTTAAGGAAACTGTCATCTTTACATGCCTTGTTGAGTCCTACCTTTCCAATTTTAAGCCCTTCTAAGGCTTTATGTATACTAAAAGCATTTGTAATTAAGACGGTGTATTTTTAAACACCATTCTCTTCCTTTACGGTATGTTCTAAATAATATTTAATAATGCATTCTTCGAGCATCAGTTAAATCACAATGCATTGAATTTCTTGGTAGAGAGTAACTGTTAATATTTATCTATTCTGAGGAAAAATTAAAATGTTAATGAATGGATTCATTTCTTGCTTTGTATATTAAAAAATAAAATACACACACGCTAAGCAAAGGAATACAAACAGATTTTCAAGGAGCTCCAAAGAAGACAAGATATTTGGAGCATTTTTAAATATGTCGATGGGCAAAAGACAGAGATTGTGGTAAGCAACCTTTTTATAAACTGCACATCTAATCAGTATAAAACTTTACACTACGGCTACAAATATATTGACATCAACAGTCTACCAACCACACACGACTTTTAGGGAATAAAGTGGATTCCAAGAAACAAAAGGCTATTAATATGCTAAAGCTCTAAGGCAAGACTGTATTCACTACAAAAATACAAACACCTATTGTGAGGCAATTTACCAGTGACACTGAATATGAAGACCTGCAACTTTCTATCCAGTAAAACTCAGTTTATTAGAGAGATATTTTCCTTTTGTAAGGAAAGGTCAGGCACACTATGAACGACCAGACAGCGATGCTTTTGCACTCATGTTGCCTCTCAATAAAAAGAGCTTTTTTCTCCCCCTTATTTTACCCAGCTCTGGAGTAGCAACTTGTTATCTCTTTTATAGGAAAATTCATTACAAGAAACCAAGACAAATTCAGATTTTATGTTTTTATGTAAGAATAAGTTTAATTATTGAAGTATGTTCCTCAAAATACCTATAAATATTAGAATTTTTTAGAATGTCACCTTGTTTGAGTGGGTCAAGCTTTTATTAGCGAAGATAATAATAATAATTATTATTAGCCTATCTGTACAGCAGATTATTTAAACCTTCACTACCAATACACTCAACGTTTCTGGTATTATCTATTAATGACTATACTGACACTCAGGAGGCTGGCACAAAAAAAAATACCGCACTTAGACTTATGTATAAGTATGTATCACACAGCTGTTACATACCACAAATAAGGCACTGTGACCATAACTGTTTCCCTAACTCTCTCTTCACAGACTAAATAATAGCTACAACTATCTTCTTGGAAAGCGTACAGGGGAACACAAAGTGTTAGAACAGGTCCCTAAAAAAAGCTGAGTTTCTTTGGTTTTTTTTTTTTTGTTTTGTGGTTGGGCTTTTTTGGTTGGGGTAGGGGTTTTTTGGTAGTGTTTTTGCTGTTGTTGTTTTTTATTTTTAGTAGAAAATAGAGCTAGCAGTATGGTTGAGGCAAATGGGAAACTACAAAGTGTTTGTATGTGCCTGGCAAACCGACACTCATTCACCATGAAATTTATCTATTTGGTCTAACATCAGCATGGTTTCCCACACTGCTGCACAGAACAGCAATTCCTGGTCTCCTTTGAAGGAAGGATGGTTGGATCAAGTGTGCCAACAGCAGTTCCACATAAAATCATATGCACGTGGTGTAAATTAAATGTGTAAGACCTTGGCTGTGATTGAAAACCATCCAAAGGGATCCCAAATACAAATGTTTACAACAAAAATTAATTTCAAATATTCATTGTGCAAGTTGAAATCATAAAGAGCTTGATCCTTCTCCACATTTTGGTATATAAACAAACAAACCCAGAAGTAGGCTTGCAAAAAGTGAATTTTAGCCAAAATCTACTTTTACAGGAACTCCACCAAATGTAGCAGAAACTCTATGGAAAATCTAGTGCAAAAATTCTATGGAAAACTCAAGAGGCTTAAAAATTAACATTATCACATTATCTGAAGGGTCACTGATTGTCCACCAACACAGTAAGTATATTCTGAACTCTCAGAACCATAAGTATAATTTTAATCTTGAGTAATACCCAGAAGCCAACAAGTATCTAGCTCCAGAAGGATATCTGTCTATCATAAGCTTTGGGTGGTTTTTTTGTTAAAATACTCTTTTTAAACAGCTTTCAAACTGTAAACCCAAGAGGATTACAAAGCTACTGTATCATTTGGATTAAGGAACCACTTCATGTTTCAGACATTAGCCAAGTCACTATTCTGTTAAAAATTAGTGTTTATTTAAAAACTATAAACACATAGCAATAGGAACTAGCTAACCTCCTGGTGGCATTTTTTATTTAAATTGTGTTTAAGACTAGCACAGACAGTAAACCAACGGCCTTTTTCTAAACATGAACTTCAAGGAAAACCATCTTGAAATACAAACTAGTTGTGCTGCAGTCTGGTCATAGTGTCAACCTAAGTTTTAGGTGCAGTTCTATAACCGATTTACTCTTGCAAAGGTGGGAGCTGCCACTAGGAGGGAACTGTTCTGCCCCTCCACGCTGCTGCTAGCTCATTCCCGTGTGTGCCACCACTACTGTTTGTGCAGCTACATGGTGACTCAGGTCAGGGAAACGATCCATCTGAAAGTTAGTTAGAAAAATAAAAACAGATTCATTTTCAGCCAGATAAACTTCCTGGTATGATTCATCATGTCACCATTACAAGCACAAGTGCCAACACAACCAAGTAAGAAGAGGACATGACACTTCCCCCATTTCAGCAACAGTTTCCACTTAACAAAAGTTTCAAGTAAACATGGAATTGCATCTATCGAGGGCAAGTTCACAAACTCATAATTAAAACACAGTAGTTGCTGCTGTTTCTCAAGAATAAACTTGTTCAGAGAAGTTTCCAATGTGTTACTCAGCATACATAAACTGGCATGATATAAAGCCAGCACAGTT
The DNA here is from genome assembly GCA_013397275.1 of Burhinus bistriatus. Lineage (NCBI taxonomy): Eukaryota > Metazoa > Chordata > Aves > Charadriiformes > Burhinidae > Burhinus > Burhinus bistriatus. The sequence goes on from VYXH01002036.1 coordinate 941,645, forward strand.
CAAAACAGAATGAGTGAATACTAGCTTTAAAATAAAGCAACCAATACTGTATGAAAGCACGCTATTTTCTAAGTATTTTCATGTGTGTAAAAGTTATACCACTAACCCATCTGCAGAGTTTCATGAGATCAAAAGAGTGTAAGTACAGGTAGAGATGTTGTCATGTTCCTACTGATTACTCCCAGCAACCCCTGTTCAAGGGTTTCCTCCAGTCTCCCTGAAGGACATCTAGTAAAAAAACCTAACCTTAAGAATTGATAAAGGACAACTGGTTTTTTGCATCTTATTAACAACTCCTCCCTTTGTATGCCCTAACAGATTTCAACTCTTCCTCTGCAACATGTCAGGAGGATAAACAAAACCCAAAAAATCCACTGCTTCTCCATCAGGCTGAACTTCAACTATTAGACTCATTCTACTTCCTATATAAACAATTACATTTTTAAAAGCATGAATATTGAAATGTAAGGCACTCAGAAGTTTCACAAGGATGAACAAACTCACATCCAGGAAGCCTCGGAGGTGAAGTACCAATACTATTTCCATTTTATCTGAGGGAAACTGCGACTTGGACAAACTCAGGTGAAAATCCACAATACTGAGTGTCAAATTTAATATACTGTTGGCCCAATTCTTTCCACAATTTACCATCTTACACATCTTTCTTCATTACAAACATAGCTGTCCGTGAGTTTATCGCAACCAAGAGCACACAGCACTTGTATAAAGCAGCAATCAGATCTCTTTCTGGTGGTGTGGCTCTCATTATCTAGGCCTAGTTAGCAGCCACCCGTGAAGACTATTTTGGTTTCAGTAACTTTCTTAGCATGACAATGTTGATAAAAGACCAGCAGGAAGCTATCCCCAGTAAGATTTTTACACTTCAACTTTTCAAATGTGAATAACTAAGGATCACTGAGTTTGGAATTTCAATGTGAAAATGGTAACAACTAATGAAACTGGGAACTTTCTAATTTTACATGGTTAACATGCTACCATATTGTAATTAAATATTTTTGGGAAGACTACCCTCAAAGGCAAGACACCCAACATTTTAAAAGTGAACTGCTGAACCTATCTTGAAAAAGGGAATGTGTTTTCTTATCAGTGTGCTGGCATCTGACATATTAATTTCCTATCTTCTTATCAGTTTTAAGAAAGCACTCTGTAAGAAATCCAACTATAGATTCAGAACTTACAGTAAACAAGATGTCAGTTGCAATGATATGATTACAAAGAAACATACTTAGATTTATAAAAAGTAAGCTAACACTGCCCTGAGTTGCAAGGGAAGTAATCAATAATAACACAGGCTAGCTGGGACATAGTTAAGAGATGGCATTGAAGAGGACTGGAAAAAAATGAGACTGCAGGTACATTTACATTACAGATAAGGAGTATACATCTGAAGCAAATCTCCCAGGTATCAACTATTACAAGCTTTGGTTTACACTGTGACCACACCTCATATATTCCCCCTGCCAAGAGGCTCTCAGTCCATAGGAACAGACATGACAGTGAGTCCAAAGCAAAGCTCTAGAAGCGTGCATAGATAGTACGGACACCAAAATCTAAGCACCTCTCAACAGATTTGCTCCTATTGCGCTATATTCTGTGGTAATGGAGATCTACTCTGGGACCCAGGAAACCCTTCCAGCACAAGTCAGGGTCTGTGCTGCTGGAACTGAGCAACACCGTTTTGCCTGCAATTTAGGAAAGATCAAACTGCTCTCAGTAAGTTGGAGGTTGAATAAATCCCAGGTACTACCACCACCTGCTTTCCATGTTTTGGTGAGAAAAAAAACTCCCATTTTGTCAATGGATTGTAGAGATGTTCCTGAAGGGTCAACAAGAAAACAGAAGGCAACCAAGACAGCACAAGTGGTTACAAAACCTTCTTCCCTTGTCCTCCACCTTCTATTTATGCCCTAAATCATCACTAGCTTGATCTCTTCCCAAAGATTATTTTTCAGTATCTCAGTTTGCAGTCTCAGTTGCCTCTGATATTCGTGTCCTAAAACTTTTGACTTCTTAGTCCAGTCCTAAAACTCCTTCAGGACCTAGTTTCAAGTCACAGCTGTTGACCTTATTAATGTTTTTGATGATTACAGCAGGGGTAGTATAAAAGAAGTGGGTCCCACAGAGGCATAAGCTGATTGACCTAGCTGAGGTGAGAAGAACAGGTACATGGATTGCCTTTGAAATAAAAGAAAGCACAAAGACTTGGGAGATTTGTTGGACTGGCAAGTAGGTATATTGAGAGAAGATGATTTTTTTAGTAAGATATCAAAAGCCCTGGTACTGCAAGGAAGTTATCCTTACAATAACAACATTTTCAATGTAAAAGTGACATAAACACCAATGAATTTAAGTTTAATCAACAGATTACAGTATGCCAGTGGTATTACACTGTGTAACTATTTAAGCTTTAAGTAAAAAAGAAGAAAAAGTAGGAGTTTTATTAAATAGAAAACACTATTTGGGAAACAGCTCCTCAAAGTCTTCGCCAACAGCATACTTTTGACATCTGCTGCATTCATTACAAAGGAAATGAAACTGACACACAAGAATATGTAACACCAGTGTGTCCAGAATACTCAAAAAACCCCACTGCCTAGGTGTTTTCCTGTGTAACAAGCAACTTGCTGTTGTAAGGAACAGTAAAAGCACTTTCCTAACATAAAACTCACGATTTGTGAAAGCCCAAAGCCCAAGCTGATAAGCATCAGAAATATGCCCTACAAGCCACTGAAAGGTTGACAATAAACGAGGATTCTGTTTAGGTATTAAATTTGTTCAGCTTCTTTTAAAAAAACTGAAAATCAATAGCACCAAAGTCAAACATGTTGATACTCCCACGAACATTCCACTTTAAAAGACCCTATTAATACAAACACAGGATAACACCTTCCTCCCTTTGAATATATTACTGCATCTTCTATCTGACATATTAGTGACAGGAACTAATATATTTAATCAAAGAACATGCGCAGAATTTTAGCCACTGTCTTCTACAATGCAGCTCCACCTAGAAGAGCGTCAATTTTACCAACTGGAAATCACAACTGCACAACCATTTAAAAACTGGGAACAGGCTGTATTACAGCTACAGTGAAACCAAAACAATTTTTTAAAAAATAAAAAATTAATCAACAATGCACAATTATCTAAACTGGCATTCAGCAAGGATATTGCACAGAAGAATATTGAGACTGTTTAAAATACCTCGCATTTCAGACATCAGTTACTGCAGCAAACTGCCTTTACCTGCAGAAACCGGTAATAATCCAAGGTGGAGAGCTGCAAAAATAACACTCACCTATTTACTACCCGAAAAGTACCTGGAATAAATAGTTATTTAGCAAAGAGAACACCCCACACTCATCCTAGTTACATCAAGTTTAAGATTTTCACATGGTTCTGACCTTCCTTCAGGGACAGATAAGGTTAAAAAGGCTACTATTCCAAAAAGAAGAGCTTGGTACTCAACTACAAAGTGAACAGGACAGAGGAAGGGTACAGACGGCCCTTCTCCTCTTCCAGCGGGGTAGTTGCAGGAAAACAGCCTCTAAATACACAGATCCCTGCTCAGAGTGTATGTGGAAGGAAAAAAAAAAAAAGAAAAAAAAAAAAGTGTGTGAGGTTTCCCCGACTGCAAGCAACTTTACAGATCTACCTAAATCCATTTCTAAACTGAGTGCGTGATATAGAAATCTCTATTCAAGAAGTTTAAAAAAACCCTAAAACCAAACTGATTTAGATATATGGATGTATAAGCACTTATATAGGAGAGCTTGCACTGTCATTTTTTCTCTCTTTGGTCCTCATGGAGCTGCCTCTTTTACATTCATGTATTTTATTGGAACTTTACAGTAATTTACATTTTCTGTTAATTAGATAGAATTAAAGTAGAAAGATTAGAATAAGAAAGGCTTATTTAGTTTCAAGTGGTTCATCAATGAAGACTTTACCTTAAACTACTATTCGTTAACACAATTAGACAAAAATAGTTTAAATTACTTCTACTTTGTGTAGCAGATGTTCAAGATAGTCTATTTAAATTTGTCTTTGTTAGAGGTGTGTTAAACTACTCAAATAATTCAGACAATCTGCAAACAAGATTTCTGACAGGTTGTGAATAACACTCAATTAGTACCATAACTTCTGAGATTAATTTTTCAATCAAGGCATTCCTACCCCCCCCCAAAAAAAAAACCCAACCCACAAACATACCACATAAACTCAATCTCCAGTGTTTACTTCCAAAATTAACATCTGTTTGGTTTTGGTTCAACTGTAAAACCCAATGTCCATTAAATTAAAGTATCAGTTCTTTTTCTGGATTGGGGCAGCAGCAGGGGGAAAGACATGTTACCCTAAGACTGTAAATAATTTGTACTTTAAACAGCAATCATATTCCTATTTGGAACAATAGATTTATTCCACTACACTATTTATTCTTCTTGATAGTACATATAACAACAATAAATATTTTCCACGTGGTTATTTCTTAAAATCCCATGATACCTGCATCATCTCCTGCATTGCAAAAATGAAAACAGACCAGCAGTTGAGTGAATCTCATCACAGTAAATCAAACACATCTTTTTCTATAAACCCTGTGAGTTTAGAAATACTAACACTACTTCAGGTAATTCAATTCTGGATACTCAGAAGTTATGAGAGGCTGTATTAAAAAAAAAAAGTTGAGTAAAAAATGGTATTACAGTATTTCACTGTTTACAGGACAATCTCATTACAAGAAAGCTTCATGACATCTGTTTTTTTACCACCATCTCATTACATCAAACTTCTTAAGTTATCATGGTTAAGCCACAGCAATTTTATACTGCAGTTCCCTCTCTATAAAATTGGTATATTGGTACTTCTGTACTTCAGGTGAGCGTTTTGAGATAAAATGAGGACATCAAAAATTGTGAGATGATATTAAAGTCATCCCCATAAGCAAGTCAGATACATTATCTATTCAATATAATTTGGGTAAAAATACATCATGTAAGCCGTGTAAAGACTGCCATGACAAACAGCATTATCTAATGTAACATACTTGAATGTAGAAGCCCAAACAGAGGTGTGGTAATTGAAGTATGACAACAGAAGCACTGACTCAAACTGACAAGATTTTGCTTTGTCTTTAAATAACGATTTAGCCATGTTGTTATGCAATACACATTACGTATATTCTCCCCAGATTTAAAAAAAAAAAAAAAAAACAACCCAACAAAAAAAGCCCACCCTACCCTTTCAATTAAAAAAAAAAAAGTTAGTTGACATGTTAAATTTAAAACTGGGTCCTTTAAAAAGTTAGCATCTGTGTCAATTTTTCCTTTGTCCCAAATGATCTTTTAATAACATGGTAACAAAGACTTTTAAACCTTTTCATATGTTTAAACTAATTGAAATCTTGTGCACAGGTTATATATAAAGAAATTAGGTTGCAATTAAGCATAGTTATTAATGATTCTTAAATCTAATTGTTGTGACTATTATAGACCACAGACAAGGTCAACTCTACAACTCAGGAAACTTCAGCTTTAAAGAAAAAAATACTACCTGAATTATATGCATAAAACCCACTTTTGTAATGATATAGCTCTAATCACACTAAGCATGTTCATCCGTTTAAAAAACCAGCTGTTTCCAAACTGATAAATTAAAAAAATATCCCCCTCCAAAAACATTAAATTTAATTTAGTAAATACAGTAAAAACACCTTAAGTAAAATGAAAAATACTCTTACAATAATTAAAAAAAAAAAAAACCACTCTGCAAAACATTGTGCCTATAAGCAAATTCAAAATGTAAAAGTCATTTCAGCAATTACTGCAGTCCCTACACTAACTACATAAATGTCAAGTACATACTTTAACTTCTACATATCAGCAGCAAGGTTCGGATCATTGTCTTTCAGATTTTCAGTCAAGATCACTTCCCTTTCACCTGTATGTATTAGGAGGAAAAACACTGGTGTCACCTAAAAAGGAAACTCATAAAGGAAAACAACACATCTCTCTTCTAATCTGGTTACCGGAATAACTGGAGAACAGAAAGAACAAATAAAAATTATTATCCTCTCTGAACCAAAACACACTGAGCCACTGAATTGCAAGAATACCTTTGCAGCAGCTCAGGGACACAAAGCCATGAGATGCTTGGTTCTTCTAACTAGATCTGGGATATAAGACCATCTGTACGAAATACATTCCCATTCCTCTCTTGCCTGAGCAGAGACTCCGCTCTAAGAGGACTGCTCTGCTGGCTCTCCACTTGTACAAGTTCTGATATCTCACAGAGTACATTTGCATTAGTACTTTAGTTCAGATAAGGAGAGCACTTTTGCAACAAATCTTCCTATCACCCTAGTTAATACTCTTTCATTTGCTGCATGAAGCAGTCCTGGTGTGCACAATCCTGGTTCCTTTCAGATGAAACCAAAAACCACAAGAAGTACTCCAGGAGCACTACCATTAATAAATGAACACAGGAGAAGACAGGAGCCAGTCCAAAGTAGCCAGTCCAAAGTAACACCCACTTCACTTAGCAAATGCACTGAGTGTAGATCAGTATCAAGTCCTCATCACCAATTATTTCATTCTCTGAATCTGCTCTCACTGGACTGCAGCACTTGCTCAGGCAGGCCCAGCCACTGTGCTTCAATGTCTCCTTTCACCTGTGAGATGGGACCTGACTGTACCTGAGGTTCACTGAGCTTCTCAGGCTTTGCTTCCTCTCGCGTTTCATGTCTTCTATTGTCCAAAGTTCTCACCTCCAGCCTGTCATCTCTACCTGTTTGACCATTCACATATAACAGCTTACTCTTCCTCATTATCATCTACTCCCACCACACTGAAACTTCTTCTCCTAAAGACTACTCAAAGCCTGAGTATGATCACCCTTAATGAAATAAACTTAATTCTGGCATTTCTTAACTTTAAGTCCTAGCTGATTTTAAAATAGTAATACTTTAATGGGTTCATCATTTAAGCACACACAGAAAAACACAGCATTGAAGCCAACTGTGTAGCATCACATTGACTATTCCGTGCTCAACATCAGGGTTAAAAGCTTACAAATAGATAGCCCTCAGCTCTCTATTATTGACATGGATACAGCACCAAGGGTAATAAAGCAAACATTTTCTCAGTGCATTCTGCAGCCATTAATTGTAACACTGTGCCCTAACAGACTGTCCTCCCCAGCCTCTCTCTATCAGAGTCTCAGCTCAGAGAGAGATCCCCAGCTCAACTTTTAGTCCTACCCTCTCATTCCTACATTCAGTTCACTTAACCCACCTTTGTAATGGCTTATCTCATTAGCTGGCTACTCAAAACCATTCTTCATCTCAGTCCTTTCAAGTCATCCCCATACTCCTTGATTGGGCTGTGAATGGTAGAGAGTTTTGTTCTTTTCCATGTATCACAGACCTTCCTGACTGCTGAAGAGAACAATTTTAAAAGGTCCTAGGCTACATCCACGTGACCAAGTAATTCAGCATAATAGAAGCAGATCAGTCAACCGAAGCAGCTGGTGCCCCTGTGTTTCCAGCACATAGATTGTACAAGTTTTATTTGAAGTTAAATTTAGTCTGGAGCCTCAGATTGAACGTTGCACCACATACATGGTTCAGGGCTGTCCAAAGGACCGATCACTGGGACCAGAGTTCACTCACTGTCCACCTGGAGAAGAGATCCCACGCTTAGCTTCGTCCAGGAGGAACGTGGTTTGTACCTACCAAAACCACCCTGTGAACTGAGCCAATGAGTGTCAAGTGGGGATTACCAGAGAATTCACTTTAAAACTGTAATAGCATGACAGCTTGTGGAAGCAGGGCAGCTTTACCCAATCCCACAATGCTTCTTGGTATAGAGAGAGAGTATTTAGCTGCCAAAATATGAAGTGTCTACTAAGCATATTCCAACTTTCAGAATTTAGATTAAGGTTAGATACTTTTTCTTGGCAACGATTAAAAAAAGCACCTAACAACTTCAATTCTCTTGCTCCAGAGCAAGGTCAGGTTAGAAGTTGTAATTACATAAAATATATAACCATTGAATTAAATGCTTACAAATTCTTGACATTGGAAAACACCAGTGCACTTCTCCTTTTGTTTTCAGAAACAAACAAAATGAGCACTCTAATCCACCAATAACCAGAATGTCAGACACAGAAAATTAAGAACGATATTAGATCTAATAAATAAAAAAAAAAAATCCCACTTAAACCTATAGTTACCTATAGCAAGAAAGAACAAAACAACCACACATTCACTCAAAGTTAATTAAAATAAGGAAAAATGCATGTCATGAAATGTCTTTACTTAGAAAAGAAAACAATTTCTAACAAAACTGACATCAAAATGTCAAGTCAGTAGGCTTTTCTTCAATTAATAGATAGTAAAACAGCATGAGGAGGAAAACCTTTATTTTACATTTCAAAATTTCAAATATTCAGTAAGACACAGAGTTTCATTGTACATTGTCCTTTTCTGGACCCCAGGGATTACTACATGCATATCCAGTGCTCACAGAGTTGATATCAGGGTGTAATAAGAATGAGCGATATTACATGAAGGAACTGATGTCATGTAAAAGAAAATTATTTGGATCATCCTAATCATTTTCTAATACATTTGAAAGAAATTTATATGAAATAATCAAAAAAGGAAATCAGATACCCAAGCTGGGTAAACAACAAGAAGATGGGAATGAAAAATAATTTAAAATTTTAAATAGTTCCTGTGACACACAATTTGATTTGTTATAAATATAAGTATATATTCCACAATAGGAAGCAAGCCTTAAGCTTCACATAGTTTAGCCTATTTTCATCTAAATTGCCCACAATGCATCGTGAAATACAATTTATGCAGGAATAATAACAGAATAATAAACTTTTTCTCTTATTCTCTTGGCTTCCTTGACATTTAATGTCAATCTGCAATAACAAAGCTAATAACGATCTTTGTCTTCACACACTGCTATTGAAACAAAGCATTGATTTGTAAAGTAAAGGGTAATTTTGTTCCCAGTATTCCAGTCTAAATCTTTCTGGGCTAGAATCACAGAAGCTCATGGCATAAATCACCCTATAATCCAGAATACCTTCTTTCTGCAAGAGAGATGATGTTCTTTTGGAAATAATCATGTGTGCAACCACAACCCAAAGCAGACCAGCCTGAGCATGGAAGATTTCATCTGAAGTTCATTATGTGATACAAATGTCAGATATTTCTAGAGGTTTCCCATTCAAAGCGTAACATACAGCAGCCTTCCCAAATTTGTAAATCACACGGTGACACATTATAAAGTGACATCTCAAGAATTTACAGGAATTCAAATGTAACAGAAAATCATACTGGCTCATAATTATGACCATATTCTTTAATCATATGGCTTCCAGGTCTGGAAAGTAACTAGGTGTATGCTGAGCTTTATGCAAGTATCATGTTGTTCTTATGGGGACTACTTGCATTTGTAGTACAAGCTGAGCCACAGTGAATGATTTTGGCATTGAGGAAGTTTTACACAAAGTATCGCATCTGCAACAGCTTCCAGGCAACCTTCTACTGTGCACCTCTATTACTACCTCTTCCAGTTGCCACAACAACTTAGTCTGATACCTGGGTGACAGCAGCTGCAACATCAAGGTTAACTGGGAATTACTGAGTCCAGCTTCCTCTTCACTGCCAGTTACCCCTATAAACAGGGGCAGTGCTGAGGGTTGAGTATTAACAAGACCAAGGCCTTCACGGCCATTAATTCCATATGGTCAGATTAGCTCGCTGCCGACCAGAAGATAAATCAAGAATGCTCATACATGTAGCCATGTAATGCCACTGCACACAGCGTACAATACATCAGAAGAACTGCCCATTAAAAGGTAGAACTTACCCCTCTTCTGTACCCAGCCTTCCTTCACAATGGTAACATCGCTCATGATGGCTCCACTCTGCACCCCCAACTCAAAAGAGTATTTCTTTGAGTTATCAGCTTGTCTGTTTGGCTTCTCTTCTGCAGCTCTTCCCAATTTCTACTGATGAGTCAGCCTGGAAGGAAATATTAGAGAAAGAATTTAAGTCTCTTCTGTTTTTCTCACTTGACAACCAACAAAAAAGTCTTTGTTGATGTCTTCCACTGACTGAGCTCATACTAAAAATCTGCTTTTTTTTTTTTAATTAACCATATAACAGAATTATGTTTCTAGTCTTACAGCACATTTTCCATTAACACTGTAACACTTAAAAGAAGCAGAATGTGTTAAATTTTAAGTCATATGGCACTTTTATAAAAAGCACACAATAGAATTCTCTTGTACTAATGCACACGATGTTGTTAAATGAAAGGGTGCCGGTACTGCTTCACAGGTCCTACTCTGAACCCACAGGAGCTTTAACCACTCCCACATTTGTCAGAATCCATGCAATGGACAAATGGTTCCTCTATTGTGGCTACACTGACCATATCAAGAGTGCAAGAAAATGGAAGAAAAGTTTCTGCGAAGGAGCTTAAAACCAAAGCCTTAAGTATTATGGATATAGTTACCCTCATAACTGTTAAAATCTGTAGTAACCAGTTTATCAGCCATGCAATTAGGTTTTTTAATGCTTGGATTAAAAAAAAAAAAATAGTAAAGGTTACAGAAATACAACATTCTTCCTACTTCCACTGTAACTTAATTATAGCCAATACAAATTCTCAACTTACAGAAGTCTTTAAAAAACAGCATTATCTGCAAGTACACAAACAGAAAAACAACTTCTTAGGAGTACAAATTAAACAAAAAAGCCAATGCTTAGTTTATGAAAAGAAGGAGCACACGCTCTCTCAAGGCTTTAAGCCAGGCAGTGACAAGAGTGCTCTTTTCCCTACAAAAGTCAGCTTGCAGGGGACAGAAGGGAAGTTAGTCCTGGAACAGGACATGCCACTCTCAGAAGCCACGACCCTCTCTTCTGACCACCTCACACCCACAGTACCTAACAGCTGTGAAGAAGAGATAAATAGCACTACAATCAAGTAGGAAGAGAAGCCAGAGGGCAGGACAGGTTTCCTTTTGCCACCAGACTGCCTTTCCCCTCCATCCTTCAAAATAAATAGAAGCATTCAAATAATGCCCATCTAGAAAACAGTGGGAAGCCAAGAAAAGGGATTTTTCTGATGGTGGAGGAATGCCCTTCTATGGCTGTACACACAGGAGCACACGTGTACAGCCAGCGTGGAACAGGAACCTGCACATCAGTTTAGTACTATCAAATGCAGCACATACATATCCATTTAGTAGACTGACCAACAAATGTAAACATGCGATAGAAATAAATACGACTGTGCTAGAAGCAATCTCTGCAACGAATGAATGGACAAAGGACTGGGAAATAAGTTGGTTTAATCCACCCAAGTACAGGCTAAAAACTGAACCATTATACACATGCAGGTTATTTCTTATTTATCACTTGAAAAATGTGTATTTGCACCACACAGCAGCTAGATGGAAGGCTACTTCTGTATAGATGCTGCGCTGTGCAAAATAAAATTTGGTATGAGTATTTTTTTCAAGTGGTATGCAACAAAAAATGCAGTACAACCTGATTTTACAGAAACACTAAAGTGTGTCCATTTTACAGTTTTGCTTTCACTGTTTTTTCAAACATGTGCAGTATTACAGCTGCATAAAAGCAAAAACCACAATGCTAAATATATTAATACTCCAAAGTTTAAGTAATATTGAATACAGGGCCTCAGAGACATCTCCACAGCACTGGCAGATGTGACAGCCAGACCTATGCTGGTGATGCACAGCCTTTCGCCTTGGTATCATACCCTGTTGTGTCTAATAGGACACCAGACACCTGTGTTTATGCAACTGCACCCTGCCTTAAATACTGTGTAAGTTTTCATAAGATTTTAAAAGAAAATGTTATGTACAAGGTTTTGGAAGGACATCAGACCGCTTCATTACCGTTAATTGATCTCACTAGCTTCAGCTGTTGAGACTCTGTATTATGTAAGTCAGTATGGCAGAAATAACCAGAAAATGCATTTCCACATCCTTCGCCTTACCAGTGTGAGAGTCACCTTCTCGGTTATACATTATCAGAACTTTTGTTTGTGCGCTTCAAACTAGAGATAAGGAACTCTATCAGCTGTGCGTGGAAGGAGATCCTGACAGATTAAGACGCACGCCTGAAAGCAGACTGCAGTTTTGCCATTCTGGACCACTGCAGCGCAGCATCAGCTCTTATTACAAACACACAAATCTTTACAAAGCCAGAGGTGAGTGTCAAACAACTGTGACCTAAAAGCAGCTGTTATGTGAAGGAAGTGTAAGCACATTAGTATCCAAATATCCGACTTAAGTTTGCTTTTCATACAAGACTTTCATTGCATTCTTTAAGAAGTGATCACAGGTGACTTCTTTTTTCTTCAACTACAAAGACAAAATAAGCAATGTAACACACAGTACTTAGCTTGGGGCTGGCATTTGCTGCAATGTTTTACCCTTTTGGCAAATTTAATGTACTTTCCAATTTTGGTGTGTGCTTATGAAGAGTGCAATAATTTATTTTTATTCATAGAGGCTAAGCTATAAGAAATGAACTTCTGCACTAAGTAGCAATAATCTTGTCTGCCCATATACTCATCATTAAGTCCATGATTTCAGTAGGCATCCAGTTTTAATGAATGAATTTACGCTTAAAGCTCCCTATTTATCCACTGATTACAATTAAATTAGTATTACTCAATCAAAATCTGATCTATGATCAACTTTCATGTCAGCCAGTGTCCCAATAACCTCAAGTGTATGTCTGTAGGACTGCATCCCACCCATTGCATGTACTACTTTACCAAATTTTGAACAAACCCCCCAGAATACAAATAAATATGGTGACAAAACTTGAGTTATCTCCAGTTCAGCTTCATAATACTACCGGGAACAACTCAAGCAGAATTACCAACCGTTCTATGGTTATAGTGATCGCTCCCTTAATGGGTAATTAAAAGTCAAGCTGAATTATATAGGAAGCTGACGGAGATAAATCAAAGCATTAAAAGACTAATGAAAATAAAGGTTATACGTTCACACTACACTTTCAAGATGCCATTTGTAAGCATCTGTAGTATTATCCCTCATTAAATTCCTTTGAGGCTTTCTAAAAGCTGTATTCCTTTACTCTGAAAGTCACTTAGGAAAGCTCTAAAGAGCAGACTTCTGAGAATTACTTCTTATCGTGACAAAACCTGACCTTAATGAAAAACAGTCATACAGAAACCTTCTTCCCTGAAGATCTAATAAAGGATTTCTAGAGACTTAAAGTAGTTGTCTGAAACATGTGGAACAAGAATTCTCACATGAAAACAGCATTTCATCTACAGTTCAACTATTTCAAGAAAAGCTACAGAAATGTTTATCCTGCACAGCTGGCATAGAACTTAAATACTTGTTAACAATCAACTCTGCTCTCCCAATGCACTTCAAGTTTCAGCAGCTGGTATATAGTAATTTTTACAGTTTCCCTTATTGCTCTAGGATGAACCCAGAGAAATAGGGAAAAAATGTGTAAGAAGTGAAGCTGAAGATATTTTGCATTCCAGCTGCTCCCTACAGGGAAAAACTTCACTTGTTTTTATATATGTTGCAGCAAGTGGAGAACAGGTTGGATTGCTTTTTCCCCCCCACATTATCAAACAGAACTTGGAAGATACTTTTCCAACAGCACATTGTGTGTATTCTGCAGACAGTATCAGATAGTCACGCATATGCGTAACACATACAAGAACTTATTGTCTGCATGCTTTATGGTGCAAGTGTAAAAATTTACTCCATTGCAGTAAGTCATGTGAAGAAAACACCTGTATTTTTTTTGAATCTGGTAAAAAATTGTAAAACTTTTCCTTTCTTCTTTGGAAAGCCATTAAGCCACTTTTATAGTGTTAGATGAAATAATTCAGTACACTTCTAAAGAGCTAGCATTACGCTTACAAGTTCCTAGCTGTAAAGGTTGCAAAGGCGTCTTTCTGAACAGAGATTAAGCAGAAGCTATTACACGCAGCAGAGTTCCAGATCCCTCTGCCAAGGCTCACAGATTTCCCAAGCCATGGTGAAAACTAGCCAATACCTTCTCAGTTTTCATCTTGAACTTTAAGAATAACAGCAATAGAGAGAAGAATCAGCTCATTCCACAATGCTACTATAATGGGACCCACAAGATCAACCATTAAAATGAGCAATGGACCGTTCAGTAGGAAGACACCTTTTCCTTAACTTTTATTTTTAAATTACAGGAGGCTCTTGTGCCCATCATGGCAGCCAGGTACCTCTGCAGACCCAGTGGACGGGGAGAAGAAGAGAAATTCCTTCCACACAGAAGGACTAAAAACACTCGTTCAGGTCTACACTTAACAACCACTATGTGTAAGTGAATAATCATCGAGATTCGTAAGAACAGACAACACTCCCTTGGAATCTGGGCATCCTCCCATTTCCCCCGTGACAAGAGACAGCTGAGTAAAGAAGACAGTGCCCATAAATTCAGTGTAAATTGTATGATTCAGGTCTCTGTTGTAAGAACTTTCATAAACACAGGCTCCCACTTTCAACAATTTTGGAGCTGAGAAAAAACAGATACTCTCACATTTACCAACTCAAGTTACCAGAGAGAATACCAACAGGATCAGTTTCAGCGCTTCCAGAGACGATCCCTATAACTTCTTGTAGCATTAGCAACTTAGTGATTCATCCAACCTTGCTCTCTTAATATATAAGGGAACTACCATTTTCCCCTTTTACAAGTAATCATTTGTTTAACAAAATGCTTGGGGGAAAAAAAACAGCAAGTGAATCTTTCTGATTCACTTTGCCTGACTCACTGAGATTCTTTGGTCCTCAATGTAAGCAGAGCCAAATCTCATCATCTCTACCTCCTTATTTCTCAGAAAGGCAACTGAAAAATTTTGTGCAGGTACGCACAAAACACACTACCAAAAAAAGCAGCTCTCAGTCATCCTTCTAGTGGCTTCCATCACACACATGTTTGTTTCCCTGCTTTGGGGGCTTTTTTTTGTAGCAGATCAAGCTCTTAAGAGGTTTTCTCAAATCGGAGTTTGAATCCTCAAAGACAACTGAACAGGCTGTAACTGTCTCCACTGCTGGCTGCAAACACAGAGCAAGGCATTCAAAAGATAAGGCTTTAAACTAAAAACAAAGTTGTCTTCAGGACTGAAAGCTGAGATCCAAGTTTTATTTATATGAAAAATGCATGCATATCCTCTTCCCCTACCAAAGTTGTTATCTAAAAGCCTGGTCAAACAATTAGAGGATATATTGCACATCATCAAAAATTACACAAAAGACTATGTTGCAGATCAGAGATTGCTACAAAACCTACTAAATCAAATTAGCCTACATTGCTAATGGAAGAATCACATTCAGTTGAGTGCTTTATCTAAAAAGTATAGAGTATTTACACAGCCTTTTAAAAACTACCTATTCTGGAATTTTGGTTATACTTCAAACACAGCAGAATGGATTATGTCTCTTTTTACGGTCTCAAGAGGACAGACTGATTTAAATACTATCACTGCGTAGATCCAGAAAAAGAAACCTGCAGGCAGATAGTATTTGTTCAACTTATTAGAGTCAATTTAAAAAAATAAAAAAGAAAAAACAAGTAAAAAAGCCCATCAAACTGACACAAAACAAAACATGAATTGGTTTGACAAGACAAAGAAATAAAAAAAAAACCAGGATTATTAAAAGACAAGAGATCCTAAATTTATAAAATGGTAATCTTTATGTACACACAATTAATACACTTAAAGATACCCCTAAATACCTTGCAAGTAGACATGTTCATACTTTACAAATTTTAAAACAAGTCTAAAAAGTTCCAAGATATCTCCATGACAGGCATTGCAATTTTAAACTGTATTTCATACTAAAAGCCTCAATGTCTTTCAGAATACTCGTATCAAAAATTTACTCCTAACAACTTTATTTCATAACCCTTGACTTGGAATTATTAGGGGGATAACAGGAAAATAGCACTGCCTACACCCTGTGGTAAGGAAAAGCTTTGGAAAAGATAAATAGCTCTTCTTAATGCACACTTATGCGTATGCTTTGTGCCTTAATACTTTCAGTGTTCTATTTTCACTTTCAGTATGTCAAAAAGCTGCATGTTAACTACTATATGCTCAGATAAGCCTAGTTAGGAGACTAGAGGCAAAGTGAAATACTAATATACAAGTTAGATGTTTTATTCAGATTCTGCAACTGAGTAAGTATCAGAAAACAAACCATCATTCTGTATTTCTTTTCCTATTATAATGACAAAGCAAGTTATTTTAAGGGACAAAGGTATAATTAAAGTAAGGTGAACAAAGCCACCCTTGCCTTTGTTTACCAACGTATAAAGGAAGTTTCTAAAAGTAACTAAATTGTTTCTTTAGAATCCCACGTGAAACATTAACAACCCATTGTTTTGCACTGTGTTTATTGACAAAAATGCTTTAAATCCTTTTTATTGTGTTCACACACACACCCCCAAATCACATAAAACAATAACTGAAAATCAGACAGAAGAAGAGTGATAAAACATATGAGTATAGGTCTGCAATTTAACCAAAGAATACATTTAAAGTAGAAAAGGTGAAGGGAGGGCTAAACTTACACATCACAAAAAAAGTTACTGAGACAATGAATCCATGAAAGTTTTGAGACTTAAAGGAAGTCAAATCAAGGATTAGCTGAGCTGAGTATCCCAACTATGATAATGTTATTCCACTCAACACTTCAAAATACATGTAATAAATTTATCTTGCTGAGGATTAATGTAGGAATACTAATTCTTGCCGTTTTAAGACAAAGTTCCTTTGTCCTTTGAAAAGTTTAGTAATGACTCAAACAATCAAGCAAAATTAAACCCAAATTCCATATTTTGCAAACAAACTAAAATTGGCTTTCTATGTCTAGAATACTCCAAAAAAGGTAATCTAATTTTCAGAAGTTCCAAGAACCTAGAAATTTCTATTCATTCTGAGATATTTTAAGATACCTTCAAAAGATGCAAAATACAGTTTCATTAAGCTCAGATATTTAATTGTTTGTATGACAGTAACTTTTCTGCAGCACAACACTGTATTGTGTATAAAACATCAAGCACACTGTTGAAGATAATAAAACCCAGAAATATGTGAAGTGCCATGAGTAACAAGAAAAGGAAAGTACTGAGATAGATAAAAATGTGTTCTGAAACTGTTAATATAAAAGATGGGGAAAGTTCAATGACTTGTCTACCAAGTAGCTTTCTTTTAAACTCTTATAGTAGGATTTATTTATTATCTGGATGTTGAACAAATTAAATTCTGAATTGCCTTGCAACAATAGGGATGAGCTTTGTGATTCCATCCTACAAAGCAATCAAACATTGCTGAACCTACTCACCGTCAAATTTTGACACTGCAATATGACTACAACATAATCAACTCCTAACCTAAAACCTTTGGATCTTCTTGTTCACCTTCAAAAAGCATTATTCTCATCAACTTGAGATCTGAATTTCCTAAGGACAGAAGGAATTCTCAACAACCTTAAACAAAGACTGTGTATTTTTCAAAGGTATACTATTGCTTACACACATTTAAGGCTAGATGCAGAGCTGAGTAAGTGAAGGTCTTTGGCAAATGTTATACAAAAAGCCAGATTACATGAAACTCAAACATACAACCTTAACTCTCTGTCTCAAAGTGTATCAATACATTTAGAAAAAAATATAATAATTTCAAGAAAATCTCGCAAGGCAAGCCGCACCAATCGTATCTCGAGAAGCACACTAAATGTTTAGGGAAAAAAAAAAATTATGTGTGTTGGTAGAAATTGTTTTGCAAGACTGCAGGGACTCAACTGATAAATACTATACTAATTCAGTAGTGCTCAATCAACTGTAAAAGAAGTTTTTGACTGTTGGGCACTGCCATTCCACACCTACAAAAAGGCAACAGAAAGACCTTTATTGATCTGAGTGAAGCTGAAGCAGGCTCTTCATCTCTGCTCCTGCTATAGGTGGCACTGAAATAACTTTACCACATGGACAACGCAGGGAAGTCTGACAAACCATGCTGTCAAGTCACTCAGACATGCGTATGAAATACTGAGGTCCCACGTGCATTGTTAAGGGAATTTAAAAATTACTACTGTCCTTTAGTCGGGATATTACAGAGAAATAAATAAATAAATCGCGGGGAAAAGCTTGTTCTTAAGGCTATATTTGATCAGTATGACTCACACCTAGAGACTCACATAGAAATAAACGGAAAAAGAGGATCAGTCAAGACGGACTCAACATATATTAAGCTATTTAATCTAAATATAATAAGTGTTGACCAAATAGTATCAAAAAGCAAAGAAACATTTTAAGTAACCGAAAGTAAGCACCTTCATATACACACGACAAAAATACTTATTCTCCTTGACAGTAACATTTAATGATATTCAATCACAGGGGGATTTTTTTGGGAAGTATTAACTGTGCCACAGCTTCTTACTGCACCTGAACAACACCTTTAAATAATAAAGACAAAAAGAATCTGTTTGAAATCTGTGGCATGCATTAAAACTATCTGAATGCCCATACTTAACGTTGATCTAGAGCTATGGAACAAGGAGAAAGTGTAAAATAATTGACTGTTACACCCTTGCATTTCCTGCAGTCTTTTTATTAGTATATATTAGTGATTTGTCTAAATAAGTTTCATTTATAAAGTCTTCGCTTCATATACGTAGCCTAGAATGTCATTCATACAATTAGTCAAGATGAAAACATAAACCAAAACTTTAAAGATTACTTTTTACACAATGTAAAACACTAAAACGTTAACTGTCACATTCAACGTTTTATTATTTGCCTGTAGGTTTTTGCTTCTCTGGCTTTGACAGATTATTTTTTTTTTAAACACTTTGAATCAGCTTTTCTATTTCCTGTGTAACTTCTCTTCAGAAAATAATCTTTTCTATACCCCCCAAACTCGTTGCAAAGAAGAGTAGCTAGTGCAACATGTTTACCAAGGAGACCCTGCGATGCTGAGAAATCTCTTCTGTACAACCAAGAGGAAACGCAGTGGGTGACAGGATTCTCACTGAAAACACACCTTTCCTCCCAAGCAATGCGAAACTCCCTGAAGTACATGCTGTGCTAGAAAGCATCCCCCACTCCTCCACGGTATTCTTATTAGGCATATCCTAACACAATGAGAATCTGAGATGACACAAATTAATTTAATATTCCAGAATAATTTTAAAGGGCACTTAAGTTGGCAATCTTTTGCTATAGAAGACAGTACTTAAAACAATAAGCAGGCTATAAATTTCATACAAACACTGAAAATAAAAGCAGCACTTTAATGTTACAACGAAACTTATGGATGCACATTTAACTATTCCCCTCTTTTTGAATTGTTACTGTGGTTCGCAAAGGGAGTACTGCACGTTTTGAACACAATGCTTATATTATTAGTTGGGAAAAAAGAATATGGAGGGCTTTTGGTATATAGACAACTAACATACCTACAAAACATGCAGTTACAGTATGGTGCATTACTTTTAAAACAAACAAATTCATTTATGCATTATCCATATCAAAATGGAAGTATGGTACAACAAAATTTCCACTCCGTGTATTTCAATGTCCTTCCACTCGCCAGTGTCAACTAAAATTGGTAGCATACCCAAGCCATAAAAGATGCCCAAGAATATTGGGTCTCTGTTGCAAAACTGAAGGAAAGCTAGGCTACCACATCACCAAACCCACCTCCCCTGGTACATTAACAGCACAAAATGAAACTGTAACCAAACATGGTTATAAGAAACTGTATCTTCTTTACACTAAGAATGGCCAGGAGATTTCAAATGTATTTTAACACAAACCACAGCAGTAATGGTGTCATACCTTCCAAAACAATTGAGTATTTCCAAGTTATTTAACAAATAATGCTTCTTGGGTATAGAAATGATTATTTGATAGGTCTCTTTAAATATGGGAAAATGTGCACGCAGAAAGTGAAAGAACACTCAATCAATCACTGCTAGACAAATTCCAAGTAGTCTGAAGGATCTCTTAGTTATTATACAAACTTCAGGCACATGCTGTTTCAAACTGCAGTCGGAAGTCAAGATATGGTTTCTGGTAACATCTTGCAAACAGACACTTGGGTTACAAACACTAGCAGAGCTCTAGTAAGTGTTTTTGGGTTAAGCTTAAAAAACCCTACCAAACTATTTTCCTCTTCACAAAGCCTTTGTTCCAGTGTCAAAAAGTCAACATTTTATAGTGCAAATCAATGCCATCCAATCCTTAAAACTGTATCTACTTTAACTGGGGCAAAATAAAAACTAGCACCTCTCTCATTGACTTCCCATAGAACGGCAGCATTTTGCTTAACGACACATCATCTTCCCCCAAAACGCAAAACAAATGAGGGAGTAAGATGCTGAAACACCGCTTTCTATAAACGTATTTATTAAACTAAGGAGACTACTGAATTTGTTCAAACCTAGATAGAGCAAGTAGGAACAACACCGTAGAATAAACTGCCTAAAACAAGACAGTCTTGTTAGTATTACCTGTGTATACATACATACCACACACTTAGAGAAAAAATGAGTTATCCAAATATTACATGTAGCCTTCTAGGAAGCAGAGACATTTTCTTATCTCTGCAGTTTTTCTTTGGCCCTTATTTGAACTTGAGTTACTGGCAGCATCCAACCAAAATATATCCACATGAACTATAATTAGCAATCCAATCCAATTAAAGATATTGGGGTCAACTTAAAGGCTCCTGTCAAAAAAACTAACAGTCCTACAAACAGAATCTTCTTAAGTAGTACACTTACTTTAAAAGTCAAAATAAGCTTCCTTCCCTATCTCCTGTACACTCTTTCTATATTCCAGTGCAGAACAGCCAGAACTGGCCTATACAGAAGCTGGCAGAAACAAGGGATCATGCTTAAAGTGCTACTTATCAGAAGTTTAGATCTACTTATTTGCATGCTTCTTGCCTTGAGAAATAAGACCTCCATATGCAAAATGTGGGGAACCATGTTTGCCTGTTAGCAAAGTTTTAGTGAAACCTAAACAAACATTAGCAGAAGAGACTGCTCTAAGCTTCTTCAGTACTGAAAAAAGCTGGTGATGAAGATATATCATAATTTTCATAATAAAACTCTTAGAGGCTAAGTGAATCAAGTCTGAGACATGTTTTCATAAAAACACTGAGATTATGTAGCCAGTCAACTAATAACTACATTAAAGAAACTAACTTAGAATAAAGATAACTTAGAATAAAGATCAAGAGAGACAAAATTGTTTATTCCTTTTCAGCTTTAAGAGAACAAGATCTTTTTTGACTTTTTTTTTATATATATATACACACACCCCCTTTAAATAACGTATCATGGGAGAACAGGAAAGAAACAGCACTGGCTATTTCATGCCTTTTAGGTTCCCATCCAAAAGTAAACTAAGCAGCGNCAGACACGCGTGCTAACCACGGCTCGCCCCCACCGGAGGGCCCGGTGTTCCCCGCCCCGCAGCATCACCTTGCCGGGACCCCCCCTCACGGCCAGGGCAGGCCTCCGGGNTAAGCTTCTTCAGTACTGAAAAAAGCTGGTGATGAAGATATATCATAATTTTCATAATAAAACTCTTAGAGGCTAAGTGAATCAAGTCTGAGACATGTTTTCATAAAAACACTGAGATTATGTAGCCAGTCAACTAATAACTACATTAAAGAAACTAACTTAGAATAAAGATAACTTAGAATAAAGATCAAGAGAGACAAAATTGTTTATTCCTTTTCAGCTTTAAGAGAACAAGATCTTTTTTGACTTTTTTTTTATATATATATACACACACCCCCTTTAAATAACGTATCATGGGAGAACAGGAAAGAAACAGCACTGGCTATTTCATGCCTTTTAGGTTCCCATCCAAAAGTAAACTAAGCAGCGCAGTTCACGCAAAGCAACCGAAGAGCCTGTGAGCCCGTTAACTGCTCGTTACATCACGACCATTTGCATTCAAACTCCAGAACGTAACGGTGTGACCCAGTCACTGCCTGTTCGGAGGCGCTGTGCTGACCTGTCACAACAGACCCGCATGGCGCCTTCGCGCTGTTTCTGGATGCGTACCCACACGGGCACCCCCCGCTGCACCCACCCGCC